>CAIGRT010134210.1:0-12778 GCA_903798405.1 Fraxinus platypoda
TCATATTGAAAAAGATGAGAGAGTTTTTATCTGTGTTGGAGCTGATTTTGAAATTTTAAGTAACGAGTGTTTGGTTTTTATTTGTTAACTAAAATGATAGTATTGTCTTTTTAACAAAACTATATTTTATAATTTTGTCATTTGAACTCAAATAGCCACTGTGAAAATATGCAATAAAAGAAAAGTCAAAGTGAAAATTTTGGCATTTGACTGGGATCTTTTTAAAATTACCCCATATGATTCCACTGTCTCTACTAAAAAGGAGAAATTCGATGCCAGACCCGATTATGAGAAAAACGAGGTGGAAATGGATGTTGAAGTTGAAGTGAAGCCGGACGAAGAAAATGAAAATGAAATTAAAGAAAATATGATGGATGATTTAATGGAAACAGAAGAGGCGGAAGGTGAAGCTCCAGATGATGTTGTTCGAGAAATTGATGTGTATTTTGCTCTTTCCGTTGATCCTAATACTAGGGTAATCAAGCTTCGTTTTTTATTATTCAGTGAAAAGACCATTTGCATTTTCCTTTTGAAATAAATTTGCATACTGTCATAGTTAAATTGGACCTTTACTTTTGGGCTAGTATTATTAGTGGGCTAGCCCAAGCCCTTTAATTTTAGGGTCGTTTTGTTGTATACATGGTTGTATTGAAGCTTTGGAGATGGACGATGAATTTGGTGAATTGAATTGTGTCTTCCTTCTTCCTCCCGACTTCTTCTTCTCCGGTTTTCTTTCTTGTTTCTCCAGCTTTCTCGTCTTCTCGGTACTTCTTCCCTTCTCTGCTGTTTATGTTCTCCTTTCTCTATTTATGTTCTTCATCTTCCCTTTCCCATTGCCGCCATCTGTTTTTCCTCTTCTTCTTCTTCTTCTTCTTCTTCTTCTTCCATTTCTTTAAGTCTGAATTCTCTTCTTAATTCTCTGATTTCCTGCATTTGCCCTCCCTCATTCTCTTTATATTTCACTATTGCATTGTAATTTCATTTCAATTAATAGATTTACATCTTGGGTTATTGATTCCGAGCTGATTGCTTTCAATTGTTGGTGTTGATTTTGATTAAGTTCAGTAGTTTTGGTTGAAGTTGAGCTCCAACCATAACAAATGGTATCAGAGCAGCTACAATCCTTGGGTGTCTCTCGATTGGATATCATAAGGGAAGATTTTAATAGGATTCATGAGCGGATGATTTCAATATTGACTGAAATGATGGAGGCTAAATCAACTTTAAGCAGTAATGAAACAAAGAACGGGAATGGATTTAGTAGTTTCAAGAATTTTGGCTCAAAAATGGTATTATCTGGTTTTCATGAATCTGAGTGCGCGAGTGGTTCTAATAGAGGAAATGAATTTTATTCTATGAGAAAAGTAATGGGCTGTTGAATTTGGGTGGAAGCATTAAGGTTTTTGCAGCTATTGATGTTGATATGATGAGTAAGTTGGATTTAGATTGTAAATGGGGAAATGAGGTAAATGAGATTTTGAATGTGAGAAATAGTGAGGGAAATACTAGAATTTTGGATGACTTTCGAGATACTGAAGATGGTAAAGATTGTCATAGGGATGTCAGGAGGGAAATGATGAGAGTGAGAACGGGAAAAGCTTGGATGGAGATGAAGCTTTGTCAAGGCATGAGCATTCAGAGGGTGAGGATTCAATGTTTGGATGTTATAGTGATGATGAGAGGAAGCTTGATATATATTCTCAGAGGAATGTGTAGTTTCAGTATGAAGGGCTACCGAAAAATGAATATCAGTTTGTCATGAATTCGGCAGTGGCTTTTGGTTCAGACGATTGGGATGATTTTGTGCAAGAAAGTGTGGATCATAATCATGTTTCAGTGGTGCTAGCTATATTGTCCCTGATGGTGTTGAATTTCATCCCATAGATAATGAAGAGTCACGTAGCGACAAGGTATTTGTAGAAGAAGCAGGTAGCAACAATGTTGAAAATGTAGATACTCTCGTGAAAAATAATGTCGGAAATTTGGGTTCTCTTGAAAAGTTAAGTTTAGACCAAACATATGTTGATGATTCCATGGAAGAGGATGTATTGGAGAGTAAACAAATAGATTCTAAATCTAATTATGATGAAATGAGAGAAGGTGATAAAACTGGAATGCCCACAATGAAAGATGAGGGTATATTGGAGAACACTGTCCCACCAAGTGATACTACATGTGAAGCAGTTTTTGTTGGATTTACTAATAGTCTACAATTTGATACTATCAAATCTGAGAACCAGACGGATATAATCACAGTTAGGAAACTCCTTCCCATTTAGGAAGCTGTTTTGGAACCAACTATGCAGGGGCGTGACATGATAGAGAGAGCAAGAACAAGAACTGGGAAGACTTTAGCATTTGGCATTCCAATCATGGATAAGATTACTCAATTTATTGAGAAGTATGGACGAGGAAGGAATCCTTTGGTAGTAATCTTGACTCCAACCAGAGAACTTACTCGCCAAGTGGAAAAGAAATTCTACGAGTTTGCTCTATGGGGGTATGCCAATTTTACATTAAATGGATGCCCTTAAACAAGGTGTTGATGTGGTTTTTGGTACTCTTGGACGGGTTATAGATTTGATTAAGAGGGGTTCTTTAAGTTTATCAGAGGTGCAGTTTGTGGTTCTAGATGAAGTTGATCAAATGCTTAATGTGGGATTTGTGGATGATGTTGAGATAACACTGAGATATATGTCGCAGAAGCATCAGACCATGATGTTTTCAGCTACAATGCTGAATTGGATAATAAAACTTACACAAAAGTTCTTTAAAAATTCTTTTTTTTAATTATTTGACCAATCAAACCAATTTAAGATGGTAAATATATATTTATATATAGAAGGTACATATTGCATCTCATTTACTGCATGGAAACCCTGAAATCCATAGCCAAGAAATTTGTTTACCTGTAGCACCCAATCAGTCTTAACTACTGGCTTAACTGAAGTCAGTCATAACTGTCTGACTTACATGTTTGGACTAAAATCAATTGTACACGTTTTTGGCATGTGCTTTGACATTTAAAAATATTCTAATTTAAGCCCTTGTTTAATATCCATTTTTTTTTAAATACATTTTTTTCTCTATTCTTTTCAACTACACATTCTTTAATAAAATAATATTATACGCAAACTCGAAATATCTCCTTATTTTCTAACACATGTTCTTCATCAATCTAGTATTTCAAAATACATTCTTACTATAAAAATAGGAAACAAACAGACTCTAAGAAAGCCAATAAACAAATAATATGTAAAAATTTAAAATATATTTTACTTACACATTGGATGATGGGTTTCTAATGACTTCTCAAATTCAACTCTTTGGCATAATTCACATCGGTTGCAAACACCTAACCTTCTGACAACGATTCAACTCTCTATCTCTCTACACTTGTTCTCTTTGTTTTTCACCTTTTGAGGTTTTCTCTTTGTGAAGAAGAAAACTGAGTGTTTTCTTGAAGATAGAAGGTGATTAGGCTTATGATTTGGTATGTAACCAGTATTCTACGTGAGGATGTAATTTAGCTATGTTCTTGAGAGATTTGTTGGCATTTTTGTGTTGTAAACTTGTAAACTCTTAATGTTGTTTTGATTGATGCTTAGTGCTTGGGTGTCATCCCTTATTTGATGTTAACGGCGAATTAGGTGTTGGAAGCAATTACCAATCCTTCGAAGTTGTGAATGAGAAATCCTTCACTTCTCTTTTAATTCTAATTTCCACAATCTAGACTTTTATATTTTGTCAAAGCTTACCGATTAACATTATCTAACATACGTACATGTAAAGGGTATATTCTATCCAGACTTCTTTTTTTAAGTGATAGAGTTTTGTGAATTTTGTGAATTTTTATGGATCTTGTCGTAGATTTATGTAGATTTTCATTTAGAGGTTTTATTTTATTTTTTCAAGACTTCCATTTAAAATATATTCACTTGGGTCTAGAGCACCAATAGGAAATGTTCACATAATATATGGAGGTTCGATCCTTAATTACCGTCCCATTTCTTTATCCCATATAATAAAAAAAATTAAGTCACCTCAATTAAATAAATAAATAATCAAAACACAAAAAAGAAAAAAAAAACTATATAACATTTCAATATTATTTGACAAGAAAAATAAAGATACCTCTAACGTTTAGTAGTTTCTATATTTCAAATATTTAAGAGTAAACAATTAATCAATATACTTGAGATTTAATTATGACTTAGTCTTTCTTTTTATAAAGTTTTAGAGCATATCTGAAAGACTTTCTATTTTTAAAAAGCATATTTTACAATTTAGAGAACATATGTAAATTTAGAGAGAAAATTTAAGTACTCTAATGCTCTTTATCTTTAACACTTAAATTTACTATTTTTAAAAAATATTCATTATTTTTCTTATAACTTATTTTCACAAGTTTCATTCCAAATTATTATATTATTATCCTCAATTGAAAATTGAAATACTTTACATACATTTAATTTAGAGAATGTGTTTGACTCTCTCAATTTAGAGAATCAAACTCACTCTCGATTTTAAAATGTTAATTTAAAGAGTCGTTTGAAACATAATATTAAAAGTTAACTATTTAAAATAAAGAGTATTTTATGTTTAATGAGTTTTTTTAGAGATGTTCTTATAAAATTAAACACAAATTTATATTTTTTATTAAAAAATTGGATGAAAAAGAAGAGAAAAAATATTAATTTGTAAAATATTAGAGAGAAACGATAAAAAAAAAGAGAACAAATAAAATTTGTAAAAAATGATTAATTTTTTTAATCATGAGAGTTTATGGAAGATAAGAGAAAATAAAAATATTGAAAGGACAAATATGCATGTTAATAGACATTTATCTAGAAGTCCCCCAAAATCTCTTGGACGAATGAGAAAAAAATTGAGAGATTTTCGATAAATTTGAAAAACAAAAATTTAGAAATTTTTGAGGGGCAATCCCCTTAATCTTCACAATCATGCAGATAGATTTGCAAGTTTGTTGATGATGGTATTCATCGTGCTTTCTCAATGGATGATATTTCTCAACTCCAAAGAAAGTAAACTAATCAACAACTTTTTCCTGCCCAGGGTAAAATCAACTTAATACGATGGATGCTCCAATGGAAATCCAACAGCAGGAATCGAAGGTCTTATTAGGGATGACCAAGGAAAGTGGATGTTAGGTTTTATGGGAAGCATGGAGCATAACTACGAGCTTCATTATGGAATTATGGGCTATTCTCAGTCGTATCACTCATTAGGACAAATGCTGGAGAAATGTAGCGCTTGACACGCCTTCTTTTACTAGTTCGAATCATGCTACACAAACATGCTCAAAATCAGGCTAAAAAAACGGGAGACATGTGTTGATACATGATTGGATAGTTTATATGTAAAAAAAAATCTGTCTTTGAGTCTCTTCAACCGTCATTATTTTATTAGTTCTCTTCTTTTAGCTGATTTGACAGGCCATACTAAGGCTTATACATAGTTGTTTCCCTATTTTATTGTTTCTTCTCATGTACAAAAAAATATAACTGAATGGATTGTTGATCTAAAAAATGGATTGTAATTTCAAAGCCAACCGTATAATTTCTCTCTCAATTTTTCAAGGGATTTTTCCTCTTGGAAGTTTTTAGTATTTTCCAATCCTTTTTTTTTTTTTTTTTAGGTATCTGAAAGGAAGAGAAAGATTTTTTCCTTGTGTAGAGATCGATTTTTTTTTCTCCAAAAGTTCAAAAGATCCCATTTTAGTTGTACAATGTCTATTTATCGCACTGAAATATGTCTTGTTCATGTCCAAGGTTGTCCGATATCTCTAATCAAGTTCTTTATTAAGCGGCATGCAATGGTCTCTTTTGTGGTTGATTGACAATTATTTCTGAATGTAACATGAATTATTGGAATTGGAGAAAAAAAAACTCTTCTCTTGCAGGATTTGTAGATTGATGACAAACCTCTTTTTCAAAATTGCAATCCTTGTTCGGTTGCTGAGATAATAAATGTGTACAATAATATTTTTCAAGTTTTGAAAAATAATAGTTTACTGAGTAAAATAATTGATGAGGTAAAAGCATACCTATCACTAAGTTCACATATTCTATTGATATCACATGCTGGGGGATTAATAAAAATGAAAGTTTTATTACTAAAAGTGATATTGAGAATGTTAGATGTATTTGGAGATATCATCGACACGATAGCTATCGAGGGAATCTCATAGATTAACTGGTTTTCAATTTCACAAATCCTTGCATTATGTGGATTAAGTGAGAAAAGAATATAGAAAGTTTTGAAAGACAATCTCCTCAATCCTCACAATCATGCGAAAATATTTCGAAGTTGGTTGATGACATTCATCATGCTTTATCAATCGACATAATATGTCTTCAATCTCCAACGAAAGCAAACTAATCAACTAACTTTTTACTCCTACTGGTAAAATCAAACTTAATACTGATAGATGCCCTGAAGGAAATCCAATTTCTGCCTATCACTCATTTGTACAAAGGTTGGAGAAATACACCGCTTGAGATATATTCGACAAAGGTAATATTTTTGCTAAAAGAGACTCAAATTACAAGAAATTTCAATAGAGCTCTTGAAATTTTAATGTCATATATATTAGTGTTTTAATACCAGTGGTGCTAAACACTATTAATCTTGAAAAAATATCGGATAAAATGGTTATTTTCTTTTGATGGATTTGGGAGGGATCTCCTTTACAGTGACTTTTAGCCCCCGTTTGTTGAAAATTAAAATCAAGATTTTAATTTTAATTTAAATTAATTAATTTTAATCATATATTTTATGGAATCCACAACTTTTTAACCATCCATTTCATCAATTCTTGTCAAAATATATTAAAAATTGGATTTTAATCCTTACCTAACAGGAGCTTAATGGTCGTTTCTCTCTTTTATTGTTTCTTTTGACATGCAAAAGACTAACAATAAAAAATCACAACTTTCTAGAGCTCAACTAGCTCGAGCCTTACTTGGTTCATATAACGAGCGGACTTCGAACGCCCGGAATGTAATTGGACAAGTCAAGGTTACCTCAAAATTAGGCATGTCAACCTGGCTCGCGGGCTCAGCGGCCTGTGGCTCGGCCTGGAAAAGCCAGAGTCGGATCGAATTTTGGTGTGTCGGCCCGAGCCACACGGGTTGATTCGTGTCACATGCTATTTTCGACCTTTGACGAACTGAGCTTAAAAATTAAAATTAAAAATTAAAAACTAGGCAACTACACGTAGTATGTCGCTGCCTTTGCTGTTGCTTGATAGCGGCAACGTTGCTTGCTTGTGGCAGGCCTATAGGCAACTACTTAGCTGCTTGTAAGTAAAAAAAATTGTGAACCGGCTCGGCTCGATAAGATTTGAGTCGAAAGATCGGGTCGAGCCTAAATTTTTTGGTTGAACAAAAGCTCTGGTCGACTCGGGCCAAAAAAAGTCGAACCATTTTTACTCGAGTCGAGCCCGAGCTTCACCCGACTTGGCTCGTTGACATCTTTTAGCCCCATCAAAAATTTAAATCAAAAATTTATTTTAATCATACATTTTATGAAATTCATAACTTTCAATTATATATTTTATCAATTTTTATCAAAATTTAATAAAAATCTAATTTTAATTCTCATGAGTGCTTAATGGTTGTTTCTCTTTTTTATTATTTCTTTTGATGTACAAACAAATAACAATAAAAAATGGACTAATCACAACTTTCTAGAGCTCAACGAGCTCGGTCTGACTCAGTTCATATAACGGGCGGGCTTCGAGCGCCCGAAAAGTAATTGGACAAGCAATTGTTACCTTAAAACCCACCTTTGCTCTAAAAATAATTGAACCCTAAAAATCTAAACCCTAATCTCTCTTTACCGGCGAAGGCTGATACCACCGATGGCGGTGGGGAAAAACTATCGGAGCTCACACATATAGTTCGAAAACTCAATTCACATAATAGTAGTTACAAAACTAAATAGTAAATTCTCTTCTGTCATCATCTTAGTATTGAAATTAGAAGGAAAAAAAAATCTCAGAAACATTGATGGCGGACAGGGCCGACCCTGCATAGAGGCAGATGAGGCCCGCGTCTCAGGCCCAAAAGTGTAGAGGGCCTCATTTTTTGTCCTTTTTTTTATTTGGTTAGGCCCAGCCCAACACCAAAAGGCCTCACTCAATTTTGGCCCAATAATTTTTTTTAATAACCTAACCTCAGATCCTCAACAACATCGATTCACTCTTTGCCGTCTCCTCCAGGGACGGACCAAACACCCGGCCAGGAGGCACGACCGCGCATACTGGGCTTCGCTGGACCGTCGGAGCAGGTTGGGATTGGGAGTACTTCGCCGGCGCAGCTACCTGGTTCGCCTTCTTCAATCCCCCATTGACGTTCTCTCTTTTTTTTTTCTTTTTTAAAATTGGGCCAAATTGACAGCCCATAATATATTGTTTTTTTTTTTTGTAATTGGATTGGGCCATTTGTTATAGGCCCAATCCTTAATTATATAATATAGGCCCAGATCCCATTATTCCTTCAATTCAATCGAAATCAATCCCCAAATTCCCAATTTTCACCTTCTCCAATCTCTCGACTTCTCGCCCGTCGCATCGCTGCCGCCTGCCGCTCGTCCACCACCACCAATCGCCATTCGTCCACCACCACCAATCCGGCCACAACCGTCTCCGTCTCCGGCAGCAGGACCGGCCCTGATGGCGGACATGGACCTGGACGACCTGTTGGTTGTCCCGACGCAGTGCCCATCTCGACCCGCCCGGTTCGCGCCAAAGGGTTCCAAGTTCAAACCCAAACCCAAAAATGAACCATCTCAATCTGATTCAGTCGAATTATTACCAAAGGAATCTGATTCCACTGTCTCTACTAAAAAGGAGGAAATCGATGCCAGACCCGAATATGAGAAAAAAGAGGTGGAAATGGATGTTGAAGTTGAAGTGAAGCCGGATGAAGAAAATGAAAATGAAATTAAAGAAAAGATGATCGATGATTTAATGGAAACAGAAGAAGCGGAAGGTGAAGCTCCAGATGATGTTGTTCGAGAAATTGATGTGTATTTTGCTCCTTCTGTTGATCCTAATACTAGGGTAATCAAGCTTCGTTTTTTATTATTCAGTGAAAAGGCCATTTGCATTTTCTTTTGAAATAAATTTGCATACTGTTGATGTTTATTTTTGTATCTGTAGTTGTATGTGTTGCAATATCCGTTGAGGCCAGTGTGGCGGCCATATGAGTTGGAGGACAGATGCGAAGAGGTACGCATTATTAAAACATGTTTGGCATTTTCGTCCCATGATAAATAATCTGCATTTGGTTAATAGACAATTTAGCAATTATGAGAAATTGTGGTTTATTATTCAGGTAAGGGTGAAACCAGCAAGTTCAGAGTTTGAAGTTGATTTGGCAGTTAATTTCGACTCCGATAACTATGATCGTGATGCTGATCCTAAAGTTCAGATAATGAAGCAGGTTTGAATTTCCCTCCTCATTGTATACATTTATATTATCTGACTATTATATGCATTGGAGTCCACTTCATTTTAAGGATGGAAAGTCCACTCAACTAAAAATCGGGGAGAGGTAAACTTTAACTCAACAATTAGAACAGCATCTTAACAATGGCAGGTGCTCAGATGAATTCATGGATTCTCTGTTCGATTTGACAATACTTAAGCCCTATTGTTTTCTGTTCTATCTTTTTTGTATCATTTTTGTAATTCAGAGAATTAGCTATGATACTCATTGCTTTATTAAAGGAGGAAAAATATGCATCATCTTTTTGTTTGTATTCTCTCGGTAGACTCTTGCTTCATCATGGAAACCACCTCGCACAAGTGGGTATGCTGTTGGGATTCTAAGGGCAAATAAGGCACGTTCTATGATCTCTGAGTACTCGCTTCATTTCCATTTCTAATTCTATCTGTGCAGCGGATTATAATCCGCTGTTAAAGTTCCTTTCCAAGCTTGACTGACTTTAGGCTCTTACAACTCCTCCCTTTCATTTTCATGCAGTTGCACATCAATCCTATTCATTCAGTTGTGCAGCTCCGACCATCAATGCAACATCTCAAGCCCAGGGATTCTAAAAATAAGAAGACTGAAACTGGTAGTGTTGAAGGTGCTGTTAAGGTTGAAGAGTCCGTGGAAGAAAAACCTTTGGAGGCATCAAAGAAGCAGGTTGTTTTTCCCTTTCTCAACTTGCTCGTTGCTAAATTTATTTTTCGGTTTGTAACCATTTCGGTCTCATTGATTTTTTCAATTAGATGCTA
The DNA here is from genome assembly GCA_903798405.1 of Fraxinus platypoda. Taxonomy (NCBI): domain Eukaryota; kingdom Viridiplantae; phylum Streptophyta; class Magnoliopsida; order Lamiales; family Oleaceae; genus Fraxinus; species Fraxinus platypoda. Next base: position 10,271 of record CAIGRT010134210.1, read on the forward strand.
AGAGCAACTACTACTTTCTTGAATGAATGCATCACTTGTTCAGTTAAGAAAGCCCATTTCTTTTTATTTTTTTGGGGAAAAGCTATCTAGGCCCTTGGAAGGCCGTCCAGTCCATATTTGCNTTCGGTCTCATTGATTTTTTCAATTAGATGCTAAGAGCAACTACTACTTTCTTGAATGAATGCATCACTTGTTCAGTTAAGAAAGCCCATTTCTTTTTATTTTTTTGGGGAAAAGCTATCTAGGCCCTTGGAAGGCTGTCCAGTCCATATTTGCATACTTTTTTTTCCTTTAAAGTATGCGTAGATAATACCTTTATAAAATTCAAGATAGATCTGAAATGCGCTTATTGGAGTTATAAATGCCCATACCATTTCACGTTCTTGCGTCAAGTTTACTTTACATGCAGTAGTCTTTGGCTCTTTTTTGCTTATTATCCTTTTTTTATTTTAGTCTTCATCTTGAGACACATATTACCTTTGCAGACCAAGCCATCAGGCCAGAACAAGGATAGTGGAGAGGTATGCACTTTGTTCATCTGTTTGCCCAATTTGTACAACGATAATTGACTTCATGTTGTTGCTATTCCAATTAACCTAACTTAAAACAAATGAGAACACAACTCTTGTATTCATTTGGTTGTATATTCCATAGACAGATAGATGATGAATAAATGATTTTACTTAGACGATTCACATCTCTATGTGTAGTTAAACAACTATTCAATTTTTAAAATACATTCCTATATGTGACTATATGAGTTAAGTCAAAAAAGTGACACTCTGTATAAAACATTGGGATGACCTTTGAGCATTTAGTCCCTTTTTATGGCCATTATAAAGAAAAATTGGGGGAAAATGATGTTTTGAATAGTGATTTTTTTGAGAATGCGTGATTAAAAAATGAGGAAAAGTTTTGAATTTACGTACAGAATGTTTTTTTGTGTGAATGTGTGATTGAAAATGAATATGAGAATTAAAGAGTTTTAATTTAAAGAGAGTCAAACATGGGCTTAATATCTTGTAACTGAAAATTTTATTGTCTATCAAAAGAATAACATTTATGTTTATTGTTACTTGGTTTTTTGCAAAGTGGCGCTATTATATTATTTCGTTGTAGTAATGGCCTTTAGATTAGTTAGGGTGAGAAGGGTGAAGAGCTCATCAATAGAAGTTAAAATTAATCTAAGCCCCTGTTTGGCTCCCATTAAATTTCATTACATTACATTAATTTTTTCTCTCTCTTCATCTCAACCATAACAATGCACTTCTTTTGCCAACTTGGATGTGCCCCGGGGGAGTTCGATTCTTGGTTGGAATAGCTAAGTGATGTAATAATCAATATTGGTTGGAGCAGCTCGATGATGTAATAACCATGGAGGAAGGCTCCCTTGGGGCCAAATCTAAAACTTTTCAACCACACAACTCCCGTCAATCACTATTTTAAAAATTTTCAACCCCCCAAAAATCAACAATAATGGGGGCCAAACAGGGGCTAAGCTTTGTCTTTTTTGAGGAAATGTAAGCATATCTTGCCAAAGGAAGAGTATACTTCAAAACATGACATCAGTGTTTATTATATCCAGTGTCCAATACATGACAATGTGGTGGCATAACAACCTCTAAAGTCTAGGCACATCTTCGATGCCAGTGACAGTCTGTTTAGACCTACTGATTTTACTATGCATTAAATTATGCTTGGGTTAAACTGCATATAATTTTTCTTTAATATCTTTGTTAATGACTATTCATGTTTGACAAGTTATTTGGTTATGAAATCAAGTTCCTTCACTGAAGGAGTATCAGAGTCTGATACATGTATAATTTTCTTTTCCCAAGTTTAGTCATTAAATGGAATATTGTGAATTTAATTGTACTTATTTTCTTTGTTATCACGCTGTTAGAATCTTGTGGCCATTTGTGTGCTTTAGGGGGGGTGTAATAGCATTAAATGAAATATTGTGAATTTAATTGTACTCATTTTCTTTGTTATCACGCTGTTAGAATCATGTGGCCATTTGCGTGCTTTAGGGGGATGTAATAGAGCTTTTAATTGTTGCAAATTTTTCATCAATCTCCAAAATTTTAAATTACATGGATCTAATGATTTTATTGTGCTATTTCTGGCTTCAATTTTTTTTCCTCATAAAGCAACAGGCTTGGGGCAAAGATCTATGAAATGGAGCACAATGCCTTTCATTCCTGCTAGTTTGACTTAACCATGGATTTTAAATATTAATTTTTTTCCCACTGTTTTCTCTTTCTTTGTAGGATTGGGTTCCTCTCAACTACCATAACGCAAGGAGTGACATTGCAGATAGATATCTACAAAAGATGGCAGCACAAGAAGTCTCACCTATTAATTTTTCTATGAGCTCGTATGCATTAAGATGCTGATACCTTCTATTTTCATCAATTTTCTACAAAGATTACGGAAATTCCTTCGAATTTTCTGTATTGGAATCTATGTGTTGGTATTAATTAATTTGTTTTATTTTATTCCAATTTG
>CAIGRT010134213.1:0-10186 GCA_903798405.1 Fraxinus platypoda
AAACGCCACTAGTTTTGTCCAAAAATTCCAAATAACGTTTGAGTTAGAAATTTTTTTAAAGTCAAGGCATTAAATGAAATTTTAAATAAACAGAAACATTAAATCGCTAACACCTTTTTTTTCTTTCTATAATCGAATTAGAAACATTAAGTCACCAACTTCTCTGTAGCGTGTTGTATCATCCTCTACCATCATCCACGTCCCAAGCAAAACAAATCAACCCATAGGAAGGGAATTAACACATGAGTTTGAGACTCAATAGATATCATCAGTGCATTTCGTTATCAAATTAGAAAATTCGAACTGTAGATTCATACTGTCGCACGTAGAGAGATTTCCGGTAAAATTTGATTTCTATAGATTTATCATAACACATAGAGCCAGAGAATGATCATCTACACTATAATAGTGCCGAAGTATCGTACCCGGAAGTACCGATTCATTCAAACTTTTTACGAAAAAGCATAATTTGAAAATGAAATAACCACTTGAACCTCTACCTACCTTCGTTTGACGCATTTGAATCGATGAAGTTGGGCGTAAATATTGCTTCCTGAATGCAACCAATGCCTTTAAACAATTTGCTTCACTTTTCTTTCCTTGACTTGAAATTTTTTTTTTGTTCAAAGTGTATATATTTCAATGTATAAATTTCACATGCATTAGAAAGTGTGAATAGTTTGGAAATGAAAGGTAAGAAAACGGTTGCATTCATCACTTGCCAATTAAAGAGAATTTAAAATGGGTTAATTGGTTAATTGTAGTTTCATTCCTTATGTTATATGTGTTTGTACAAATGTTAAACATATATGAATATAATTTGAGGTTTAATGCAACATAAGCCCTACCAATTATGAGATTTAATGCCTTGACTATTCAACCAAACTATGAAAACATGTCTGAGTATGATTTGAGGGAAATGAAATGAATTGGGTTTTTAAATTTAAATTCTCACTCTTGTTCCCAAAACTTTATTAAGTTAACAAAGTAAGGGGACAACATAAATCCTTAGTTAGAACTTAATAGACTATATTTTACTTATACTTCGGTCATTTTGAAAAATAACGCAAAATCTAATCTTAAAAATATTACTATCCATAAAATAAATTTTCACCGTGTGGTCCAATCTTTGGGAAACACTAAATTACATCCTATTTTATTTTAAAAATATTATTTTAAAGAAAACACGCATGGCTACTTATGAACTTTCATGAGATTAAAATTATTTAAAACATATCAAACTAGTATTGGGCTTTTAAAATAACTTATGGCTTGGACTTTCGTATGCTTAAATGGGCTATATCAACCTACTTAGGAATATAAAATTTTGGGACCTTACTTTCGGCCTTCCAAAGATAGTTTAGATAGCACTCCCTTACCTCCATTTTATCACCTCCAACCGTTGAAATGCCATTTTCCTTTGGGAATTTCATGCATAAGTGGTGAATGGAGGTGACGGTCCAAAGTTCGTTTAAAGCAGGTCCTCCTAACACCCCATGATATGTGGACTTGTTGGGATTATGCTATCATCAGTGAAACCATACAAGGGGGAGCTCATGGGGGTCAACTCGTGATCTACTACCATCTTGTCAAAAGTAGCTCCAAATATGATGTTTACCGAGCTCCCATTATCCACTAGCATCCATTTCAGGCCATTACATGCTACAATGGCTCTTACCACTAAAGTGTCATAGTTGAGGTAGTGCAGATCTATTGCAAATTTCTGGATGAAGGTAATAGGCTGCTTCTCTGTCGGCTTGAGGGCGATTGTTATTGACTATGAAGCTTGCTATTCGGGATCCTTAGCCTTCCTCGCGTAGTTCCTTTAGGCATTCCTAGTTTCATCCCCAACATAGGGATCTCTAAATATTATATCTATTTCCTGAATGGGTGATATGTTTACGTCAGCTGGCGGGTCTCTGCTTTGTCTCTACCAATCCCTGTGCCTTTCTCTATCGTTGTCCCACCGAAGAGGGACAACGTCCTGGCGAGGTCGCCTCGCCTCCTCTCGCCTAGGCTGTTGAACTTGCATAGGTGGGGGCGGGTTCTTTGTGGGTGATGATCGCTTATCTGATTGACCTGTTGAGGGTGCCAGGTGATATCCTTTCAATTTACGGTATTATGGCTATATGAGTGATGGTAGGTATAATAGAGGGGTATATCAGACCTATATGAGTAGGAGACCCTTGTTAGCTCTATTGCGATGATCAATCAACTCCTAGATGATTTTGTGTCTTATCATTCCAGTAAGGTATCGTAGCTGGTGGGATCTTGGTTCTATACGTTTCTCTAAAAGAGAGTATTCATGTTGAGTAATCCTCCTAAGGATCATAGTGTCTCCCTATCCATAACTTGCACACAGTAGGTCATTTCATTAGTAAAGTGGGCCACGAAACTTTTCAATGTCTCTTTATGTAACTGCCTCATGTCTTGGAAATGCTAGATAAGGGCTTCACCTTCTTTATTAGCTGTAAAATGCTTTAAGAAAGCCTTTTTGAAGTCATGCCAACTTTTAATACTCCCATCTGGTATTCTGCTATACCATATCTCCGTCGCTCTACTTAAAGTAAAGTGGAAGGTTCTATAGTATACAGTGGGAGAATGAGCCTCTCAAGCTCATATGGGTTTAGTAACTATTGATGTGTTTGGCTGGGTCACCTCTTCCATCGTACTTGGGAAACTTTTGTGGTATGAAATTGCTTGGGATGGAGCATCTTTCAATCCTTACGAGAAGGGTAGGTTGTCATCATCGGCATGAAGGTCACAAGATCTTTATGGTCTATCTGAGTCGTCATCCTCCTCAGCCGATATCTGGAAGGCGACTGAGATGGACCTACTTGATTTCTTACATGCTCTTCCATCCTTTGATGCTTATTTCAAGGTAGAGGGTTTTGCGAAGTACGATCTTGTCTATCATGCTGTCTCACAAAGGGAGGTGCGATTGAGGCCTATTTCTAGGCGATGGAGATATGATAGCTTATTTCTAGGTCCCCTTGGGCTGAGCCTATCAATCTCACTTGAAGACCTTTGTGCCTTATTCTCCAATTCATATTGAGGAGGGAAAATATCCTCTATGTTGAACAGGGCCTTAGTAGGTTAACCAGAGACGTAGTTCGAAGAGGTGTCCACTCATACTTTCCTTTTCTAAAGGGACCTCGTCTCCTGCATATTGGTAAGGATCTCAACCTCAACATCTTAATGATAATTCTCCTCTTGAGGTGTAAAAGGAGGAACTTGCTGCCCTCTTTGGTCCTGCATATGCCTAAGGAGCTCTCGCATGGCAGTGTTATGCTGGGTTATATTTTTCATAGCAACCATGGTTGCCATTTTCCTAGTAAGTTGGGTAGTCACTCTCTCCTACCCCTTCTATGGTAGTAGTGAGTCGACGATGACCTGCTGGAGCTGCTTGGGATGGGATCTCTTCTTCGCCGTTAGAGGTGTCGCATCTTCGTTAACCAAACTCATGTTTTGAATTCCTTTATTCAAAGAGAGATCTTTACAAAAGATTCCCTTTTCAAGAAATTACATGACTATTTCTGTGGAACTTTCAAATTCTTTTCTTGAGGCTTCCACATGTTCTTTTTCAAGAACAAATCTTTTTTTCCAAGGGGAATGCCCATCAACTTTTCGATGAGCTTTTTCCACGGGAATGTTCGTAGTTGTAGTGTGGTTTCCTGCAAGTGGCGCCATTTTATTGACCTCACTTTTTACATCATATACGTGGACAACAGATATCGGGCCTACTTACGTCCATGCAACCTAATTCCAACATGCTTGAACAGGTTGCTAATCAACTGGGAGTTTTGATTTGAGGCATGGGAGAAGCTATACGACACGAGACAAAAATGTTCGAGCGCCGACCATATATGTGAGCGAGATTGTAAAATAGAAAATAATCAACAATAATTAAGACTCAAGCTTAAACATTCAACTCGAACAATGTAGGGATAGAGCAAGAGGGGAATTGAACTATAACTGTAAGCATGTAAAGTTGCATTAGTTTTGAAATGATACAAATGGGGGATATTTATAGTGTTACAATTGATGTCCGACCGTTGCATGAGGAAGTACATGGCTTTATCTGAACGGTTGGAGCATCCCATCTAAAAGTTCCCATCACCAACTTGGACCATACTTCATTTAATTCATTCTAAAAAGGAGAGCCATTCATGGGTAAGTCTACACATCTGGTTAATAGACTGACATGATTTGACATTTTTCTCGGAATAAAAGTCACATCAATCATTCGAATAAGATTGTATTTGCAGAAGATCTTTTGGAGGAGGCGGTTTGCTCTATTTCAAACGCGAGCTTCGAAATTAGAACCTCACACCTTCGCTGCTACCGCTTCAGCATAAAGGGCTTCGATGTGAAGGACTTTGGTAATTATCTACTTAACACTTTACTTTGATAATGAGCTTCAGCTGGATAGTGAGCTTTGGACAATAAGCTTCAGCTATAGAGTGGACTTTATTTTACTGCCTTTGACTTTGGTCAAACATCAATGACGTTGGTTTTAGGCCATGGGGCTTCGTCCTTGATTGAGCTCCATGTGGGATGCCACATTGGCATCGTTTTGAACCTTAGTGGTGAGGCATAACAATATTCTTGTTATTACCATGTTTAGTATTTCGAAATGGACGTTACAACATTTCATTTAACTTTTCCTTAATGATATTTTTCACCCACTATATAAAGCATCATATGCGTGAACTTTCAGTCATTTCTTTACATTTTCATAATATTATAATGCCAAAAATTTTCTAAATATTCAAAGTATAAGAATAAATGTTATTTTGCAAATAATGGTGATGGAGATTTTACTTAAAAATTACGATGATTTCAAGGTGAATTGGATTCTTCATATTTCAATGTTCTAGCAAGTCTTGCAATTAACAAAAAATTAGGGTAAAATACAAAGTTTATAAGCTCAACTTGTAGATTTCATGTTTTAGTAATAGTTTCAATAATATATATTAAGGACCTTAACTTTTAAGAATGAAATTGGGTCAAAAGGGTTCTAAGTTTTGAGATTGAAATGAATCCAAAGTCTTATGTAGTGTTACAAAGTGTAACATCGGCCAGGGTATTGCAATTTTAAATAGTCGTGTTCTCACGATCGATTCTCGTCATGGTTTAAGTTTTGAGATTTAGATGATCATTACTTGCTCCAATGGAATGTAAGTTTATTTATGTTATTCTAATAAACATTAATGCATGGAATCAAGCTTTTATCTTACGAGGTATTGTCCTACTTGCGTAAACTACTATTTTTATAGGTACATTATCAATAAGTATATTTTACACACTTATCTAAGCATCTAAATATAGACAAAGGAGTTTTTTTTCTTAATTATGGCTTAATTACTTGTATATTTTGTTTGTTGGACGAAATTCAATGATTGGAAGTGAAATTAGAAGAAATGAGAGAAAATAGGCAAAAAAGTATGGAATCAGAAGTAAAAGAGACTAAAATATAAATGTTCAATAGTTTATTCGGACCACAAAACATTTATTGAAGATCATAGGGGATCAATTGGATGGAATTAGAAGTCAAGGGATTGAAACATTGAAATACAATCAAAGTATTTTTACAAATCCAGATTCTCAGCTCGAGATTGAAATCCATTTTTAGCATAGTAAAAGTTCAAATTGGAAAAATGCTATTTCTACAATAATTGTATCTCTTTAAGTTATTTTTTCAATGCACTTTGAATTGAAATATAATCAAAGTATTTTTACCAATCTAGATTCTCAGTTGGAGATTGAAACCCATTTTTCGCATAATAAACGTTCGAAATGGAAAAAATGTTATTTCTACAATAATTGTACCTTTGAGTTATCTTTCAAATGCATTTTGAATTGTATTAATTGAATATCAGATATGAAAGCTAAAAAAAATATACTGATGACTGCCAGAGATATAGTCATGCGCGACGCGAAAGCAACTTTCCTTATTTAATTGAAACTCTTTTGGAACCTAATTTGGACATTTTTAACCTATTTTCACAATCTATAAATCAAGAACATGAGCAGTCATTGAAGAGACGTTTCATACTCCATTATATATCAATTATCACCATCAAAGAGAGGCGAAATTCATAGTTCTCGTGAGATAATTAAGAGGGATTGCAAGATTACCATCCATTGGAGATCAAATCAACATTTTTTGGGAAAAAAAAAAGAAGATTTAAGGGATTCAATCAATAAACAATTTAAGAAATTCAAGATTCATCCTCTTCTCCTTCATCAATCTAAAATCCGGGTTATATTCTTCCAATTAAACATGTTTTCTTGTATTTTTTTCAATGCTAGGCTAGAATTCCCATTACTAAGGCATTGATGAACTCTTGTTATGATGTTTTAATAAATGTTCAATAATTTGATGCCCAATATGTGTTTATTATTGGATGATTGTTATAGGACTAAATGCTTTTCAATTAATTTGATACTAACTGAATTCTTGTGTGAGTTTTATTTTTATTGGAGAGACAATAGGATAGAAAGCATGTTATAACAACAATTGTAAAGTCCGATACGGGATAGAGATATAACGTTATGCTTTGCATGATTTTTATAGATGTTTTAGCGTTTTCAATGCATATTTTTATATTCGCATCTTTCGTATACATATAGAAAGGTCACATGAGAGAATAAATTTAATTGTTATCAAGAAAGACTATTAATGAACTTTGGAACATTGATCAACAAGAGTGTGCACATATTGTCATGTTATTTTATTGCATTGAAACATATTATTATGGGAGATTCGAGGTCTTAGTAATCATCTCATCTAAATTTACAAAAAATATTAATAACTTACTCGATAGAATAAGTATTTTAAATAATTAATTAGATAAATTAGTATAGAATTGATAATCAAAAATTGTCTATACGATTAGAATTAGGATTAATTAAATCTAGAATTAGTACATAATCCTCATGGGAATGATACTTTATTCATCATATAGTACTTGTTTCCGTACGATTTCTTTTGGGTCCCATTTTGGGGAACTATAGTATTTAATTAGTTTTAGTAAATTTTTACTATAACCTAAATTTTTATTTCTTTCTTATTTTTAAAATTATTATCAGAAAAAAAAATTACAATGTTTTTCTCTTTCTTTTGTGGACCTTGCATGAAAAGTTCGAGGCAAGGTGATCTTGCTCTATTTGACCTAGAAATCGAACGAGTAATCAGGTTGTGAAGAAAAGAATAGATAAAAGCACAACAAAAATAGCAAGTATAACCAATGCTAGAGGACATACAAAATCAAGAGGTCGATGGGGTAAATGAAAATGCAACACGTTCGATTGTAGCTATGGGTAATGAAAATGAGACTGATGGGGAAATACATGGTTTTGTCATTGGTAGAATAGCTTATCCACCATTTGGGCAAGCTAATTTTCACTTCAGGACGGACGTGATAAACATGTTCCAGCATGCATTCCAATTCTTTGGGAAAGCCACTGAAAATCTAAATGCTCACATCTTGAGATTTTTGGTTATATGGAACGAAATTCTGCACAAGGAAAAATAGGATACAAAATTAAAGCTATACGACCACATAACTTAAAAGGGTTGCGGTCACATACCGTATTACCAAACCAAACTTGAGGCTGAACGTTTGTCCTATGCGACCGTATGTGTTCATACTATGCGACTGCATAGACCATTCTGGACGTGAATTTTTTCAAATTTCGCGTAATCGTCTATCATGTTAAAATTATATTCTTGGTATCTTTTGTAATCTTTTAGACTTTATTTCCGTTTAGACTAGGGTTTATATGGGTTCCATATAAATAGGACATATTATTTCATTGTAAAAACAACACATTATTGAGAATTATTTTGCAAGGCAAATTTTCTTTCAATCCATTGTTCATCGTTGGACAATTTGCGAACATATCAAGACTCGTTCTTGTGGCGTTCAAATCAACCGGGTGAGATTCTCAAATATTCAATCAAAAGGATCAACATATCATTCGTGTATTTGTTGGTTATTTTGATTCGTTATTTTCGAATCAAATCCAAAATTTTGATTACTTTGACTTTCTTGGGTTCAATTTCAATCTATTCGTGGGTTTCATAGTTCTTCGCTACGTGGGTTCACATTAGTTGGTTATTTTGATTGGTTATTTTCGAATCAAATCCAAAACTTTGATTATTTTGACTTTCTTGGGTTCAATTTCAATCTATTCGTGGGTTTCGTAGTTTTTCGCTACGTGGGTTCACATCAGTTGGTATCAGAGCTTAGGCTCCAAAATCAAGGTTATATCTTTTTTCCTTTTTTTTTCGTTTGAGTCTTTATTTTCTATTTCTAGCGTTCTACGTGTTCTTATTTTTTTAGTCTTTGATCCGTAATTTTCCGGTAAAAAATCCAAAAGTTGTTTTTGTGTGAAAATCAACTTCCGTTTTCTTCGCCAGTGTCATAGTTGAATTCCGAGTAAAAAAATATTCCGAAAATTCTGTAAAAAGTCAAATTCAAAAAAAATAAGTATATATGTTATTATTTATCCCGAAAATTGCCAGTTGTGTAAAATTCAAGAACTACTTTCTTGAATTCAAATTTCATTCCAATCATCCAATTCAATTCATTTTATTTCTTGAGTCTTCAAAATTTCCAAAATCTCACTCAAAACCTGGTTTGAATTCTATGAGAATAATTCTAGTTGAGTTTAAATTTGTCCTTTGAAGCACTTGAGCGAAAGCATTGAATGAAAAAAGGCAGAGTGGTGAGATCAATAGAGGGAAAAAGCCGAATTGAGTGATACACTAGCACACGTTTGTGAGGGGGAAATAAATTTTAGAATTTAGGATGTCTGATAGGGACGGATCAACACCGGGCCAAAACAACAACCAAACCAACATGTCGGATGAGATGATACGTAGGTTTGAATGGTTATTTGAAAATGTGCGAGATAGGTTGGATAGACAAGACATGGAGCTTGCCAACTTGCGTAGGAGAGTTCCAAATATACGGAGGGTAGGCGGGAGCCTAGGATGGAGGTGTGTGAAGAATATGATTATGGGAGTGATGTGGATGAGAAAGCAGTAATCGAGGCTGAAATGGGTAGGATGAGAAATAGAGGCTAGGCTTGAACGAAGGGGTAGAAACTTGGTTGGAGACGAGGTAGATAGGAATATGGGCAACATAAAAATGTCCATTCCACCATTCGAAGGAATGAGTGATCCGGAGACTTACTTGGAGTGCGAGAAAAAGGTTGAATTGATCTTTGACTGCTAAAACTATTCGGAGGAGAAGAAGGTGAAGATAGTAGTCCTTGAATTCACCGACTATACAATCACTTGGTAGGATCAAATGGTGAAAACGAAGAGGAGAAATAGGGAACGACTGATTAATACATAGGAAGACTTGAAAGCTATCATGCGGAAGAGGTTTGTACCTAATCACTACTACCGAGAGCTTCATCAAAAACTAAAAAGCCTCCACCAAGGATCGAAGAGTGTGGAGGACTATCACAAGGAGATGGAGTTGTTGATGATTGGGACGGATGTGGAGGAGGATCGGGAGGCCACCATGGCNGAGGACTATCACAAGGAGATGGAGTTGTTGATGATTGGGACGGATGTGGAGGAGGATCGGGAGGCCACCATGGCCAGGTTTTTGAACGGTTTAAATCGGGACATAGCTAATGTAGTGGAGTTGCACCACTATGTGGAATTAGAAGACATGCTACACATGGCTATGAAGGTGGATAGGCAATTGAAGAGAAAGGGGACAACAAGGTACTCATCGGGTGCTTCGGATTCTAACTCATCCTTGAAACCGAAGTAGGACAACAACAAAGGAGATGAGGCTGTTTCTAGGGGTAAAAATGAATTATCGAAGGAAAGGGAAGAAAATAATTGCAAGAAAATGGAATCTCAGCCATCAAAGAGTCGAGACATCAAATGGTTTAGGTGTTGAGGTTGGGGCATATCGCTTCTCAATGTCCAAACAAAAGAGTGATGATTTTGCAAGATAATGGAGAGGTGGTGAGTGAAAGTGGGAGTGATTATGAAAGCATGCTGGAATTGGCGGAGTCTAGTGATGAAGGTAGAGTAGAATATGCTATTGGCGAGTTATTGGTCACGAGGCGAGCTCTTAACACTCAAATCAAGGCAGATGACTTGGAGTAGCAAAGAGAAAATATTTTCCATACACGGTGCCACATCAATAAT
>CAIGRT010134257.1:0-10122 GCA_903798405.1 Fraxinus platypoda
AAGCTAAGTAAGGAAATTAGTTGGTACGTCATTTAGATGGTATCACTCATCTATCCGACGCCAACTTATAAGACTCCGATAGTTCGAGAGCTATTCGCGGAATGTTTATTCCCCGTCTCACCGGATGCTTATTTATGGTTTTGCGAGATGTTTATATCTCGCATTTCACTATCGTCGAACCTAGCTATAGGACCTCTTTTATCCGAGACTAGTTTATAAGACTCTGATAGTTGGAGAGCATTTTGCAGGATATTTATTTCCCGCCTCGCTAGATGCTTATTGTTGGTTTCGCAAAATGCTTATTCTTCGCCTCTTACTATCGTCGAGCTTAGCTATAAGATCTTGTCTATTCGAGGCCAATAAGATTTCGATAGTTCGAGAGCTATTCGCTGGATATTTATTCCCCGCCTCGTCGAATGATTATTCATGACTTCGCGAGATGTTTATTTCTCACCTCTCACTATCATCAAGCCTAGTTATAAGACCTCATCTATTTGAGGCCAACTTCTAAAACTTCGATAGTTCGAGAGCTATTCACGGGATAGTTATTCCCCGCCTCGCCATATGCTTATTTCTGACTTCACGAGATGCTTATTCTTCACCCCTCACTAGCGTCGAGCACATCTATAAGACCTCGTCCACCTGAGGTCGAATTATAAGATTCCAATAGTTTGAAACGACTCATTAGCTTGATATTCATTCCTCACTTCGCGAAATATCTCACTATATGAATTGTTGCATTACAGATGCATTTATATTCAAGAGAGCTCATCATGCCTCTGTATTAGCTTATCATAAGCCGCTTACAAACTCAGAACCACTTCTCTGTATTAATTATAACACGGCTATATCTATTTTCAGAGAGCTCATCATGCCTCTACATTGACTGCATTACAGTTGCCTATCTTTTAGATCGTTGCTTTTGCTTCAGCTTCAGCTATATCACATCTACTTATCTTCAGAGTTTATATTATTTACCACTTCTTAAGGGGAAGCCTTTTATGGCTGAATCACATAACTTGGAGGAAGCCTTTGACATGGAAAAAAATGAATCATACTCAAAATCCTTTTAAAACTAAAAGATCAAGTGGAAAAAAAAATGAATACACTATCTAATTCAGCTACTTTCGAGTTTTAATTGCTCATTTTCTTTGTGTAGAGTGATAGAGACGATTCATCGTATCCACTTGGAGAAATTTTCCTTGAGTCACTTAAATGTTTGTTACATATTGATCATCCAACTTTAATTTATTTTAATTTTCAAATTATATTTTTTTCAATTTAATCCATGGGCAAGCATTTTAATTAGAACCGAACATTTTGAAATTGGTATTGGAGGTTCCAGTCCAATTAAAATAAAAAAATCAGGAACCAAGAACTGTGAATGCCAAACTTTGCAACTAAAATGTCATATATATATATATACATGAAAAATACCCTACACCCTACACTTTTAAGTTTGAAATTGAAAAATCAGATAAAATTAATTTTTTTTCAATAATCAGATTATAATTATTATCTTACTGTGATAACTTTTTAAGATACACGTTATCTCCAGCTAGGTAAGGGCTTATAAACTGCCTCTGGACTGTAAGGGCTTACAAGTAGCCTTTTGAAATATGAGTTGATCTTCCAATAGGAGAGAATATACGAATGACCTTTAAAAGTATGCGTCGAGCACAAAGAGTCGAGGCTAAAATATCTGTTGATATCAAATACAAATATAACCAATCTTTGCCTACTGCACAAAAATCTGAATATCATTGCTGGTTTATGAATTGGACGACAGGGGAAAACGAAGTTTGAACATGACATCCCAGTGTGTATCTTCACCATATCTCCACTCCGCGTCTTTATGCAGCAGCAGATATTGCTTTTGATTTTTGTCGAGGAGGTACACGAAGCCAAGCCTTCATCATATCATATGCAGTAAAACCAATTGCAACTGAGGGAACAATCTGGAAACAAAGTAAACAGATTTGTATAAGCTAATATTAGAAACACCACATAAATGAAAGGAAGAGATGTACACACAGCTCTCACGTTGAGGGCTAAACACTACAAATCTATGTCTTCCTAGTCAAAAAGGATTCCAAGTAAAGCTTTGACATGATGTAGCTTGTATAATTAATATTGTAATTCTACTAAATATTAACAATACATCAGGACAACGGAGATATTGAAGTAGCTCGCCTAGTAACTAGTCAAGGAACCACTATGAAAGACGCAAAACCATATTAAGCACCGGATGCTCAATAGTCCCTTTTAAAAAAAAAAAATCACTAAATAGTTTAAGAGTGTCGGATTACGTAGATCCTAATCAAACTTTAATCTTATTCCACGTGGGAGTCATTTGGTGGTGGAAGTGGGCTGGACTCTGGAGCAAGATCATAATGTACATTTATCCACAAGTACAAATGCTAATATTCCTATTACATAAAGGATTTTTTAGCATGCCAGTTCCTCTCCATTATAGCAAAAACTTGCAGCTGCAAGTGGACGTATCTGACTGCGAATTTGTATGTTTGCTTTGCTTGTTTCTGAGTTTATTCAATTTATTATTAATTTCATGAGAAGGGATTAGGGATTAATGCATAACAAAGAGCATAGATAATACCTTGATATAATTAATGCTCAGGCCAGCAAACAATTGTCTCCAACCTTGATTATGGACAATGGTCATAAGCCCCTCCAAGGTGCTTCTGTATCTGGCACCATCTCGTAATGAAGGCTGCAAATTCTCGACCTGATGAAACTTAAAAGTGATTAATAAAAAACCGATTTCTACTTTAGCATTAGTCAAAAAAGAATATGCCAATCGCAGCTTAAAAATCAAATGAAATATTACTAAACCAGATGCAAGTAAAGCAATACCTGCATCTGCCTTCGAACAACATCTAATGGATATGTGAAAGTCTGCCCAAATAAACCGGCTAGAGCTCCGCATGAGAGACGCATCAAAATTGACTTTTGGTGCTCTTCAGGAACATGCCTCTTTAGTTTCTCATAGATGTAGAACTTCAGGCCAGCATAGGGAAGAATACCAATCAATGTTGGACCTGCAAAAGAGACTTTCACTCATTCTGAACACTGACACATTTGAAAAAAAAAAACACTTAATAGATTTAAGTGATTGTGTAAAGCGAGATCTAATTTCAAACTTCATGGTCTTCTAACCAATGTTACAACAACTAAGAGCATGTTTCACTAGCTGAAAAAGTTATATATCACTTTATTTATAAGATAAATGGTTGTTTAGAGACCAAAAATGAAAATAACTAGCTTATTTTAACTGCAAAGTATTACTTTAAATGAGTAATTTTTTTTCTTAAAGGTAACTTATTCAAACATGTTTGGAACTAAAAAGTTGCTTGTGAGTTTTACTTTTAACAAAGCTTTTGATAAAAGTTTGGGTAGATTTTGATAGAAGTTGATGAAATGAGTGGTTAAAAAGTTGTGTTGGAAAGTCGATCAAATCAATCTGGATAAACATTGATATATTTTAGGGAAGTTAGTTATAAATAGGTGAATTTCTTAGGAGATAAGTTTTCTTCACAGTCGTCA
Source organism: Fraxinus platypoda (assembly GCA_903798405.1). Classification (NCBI taxonomy): domain Eukaryota; kingdom Viridiplantae; phylum Streptophyta; class Magnoliopsida; order Lamiales; family Oleaceae; genus Fraxinus; species Fraxinus platypoda. The sequence goes on from CAIGRT010134257.1 coordinate 3,565, forward strand.
ATTAGTTATTTTATTGTTATCTATTTCTCCTATGTAATTGTAAATCATATTTAATATATCAACGAAAAAGAGATTACATTAATTTCTCAAATTCTACATGTTACCAGAGCAAGTTTGATCTTGGATTAATCTTGCAATTGTTTCCAATTTTCGATGACCTTATGCTGTTCGTTCAACCCTAACCTCTATATCGCTCCAGCAACTTCTACCCCCACCTCACTCTAAAATTAGGGTTTTACTTGAAATTGAGAATCCAAAAATTATGATTTCAAATTGCAAACCATAGAACCCAAATCAAGAAACCTTAGAACCCACATCAAATTGCAAACCTTGAACATTTTTCTGCAAAAGGAGGAAAAATTTCAATCACAAACCACATCAATTTTTGGTGAAGTCATAATCGGAGGCAATTTGACTGCTTGTTGGCTAATTAGTTTTCTAGTGATCTATTACAATTAGTTTTCTAGAAGCTTATTGCGTGTCTGACAACAAGAAAGAGCAAAAAATACAGCCATGGCTTCCCCTCTTCCTACTTGCGACCCTAAATCTGATATAGGACCCAACCTGTATTTATTTGAGACTTTTAAAGACTTTCGAGGATTTAAAAAGTTCAGGTATATTCAATTGAGACTTGACTCTAAAAGTTTAGGTATATTCAATTGGAACTTTTATAGACTTTTAAAAAGTCTCTAAAAGTCATGGAGTATTCAATTGAAACTTTTTAGAATTCTCTATAAGTCCTGAGGTATTCAAATAGACAAGGACTTTGAAGAATTCTCTAGTTACTGGACTTCTGAAGACTTTTTGGTAAAAAATATAAATAGCAAATCTAAAAAAAAAAATCTCTCATATACTCTGAGATTTGTGAAGATTTCAGAGCAAGAAAAAAAGAACGTCTTTTTTCTTTCAATTCTAGGATTTTTTAATACCTCTTCAATTCATTTGCTATAATCAATTTATGATTATTCTATATGTACATAATTACTTTTGAATTGAAATTATATGCAATTGTTTCAAAGAATTCCATGTAATCGATCTATTCTTTTTTTATTGGTTAAGAACAATTTGTGTTCTTAGAATTTATGTTAATTTCGTGAAAAAAAATTGGTTATGTTCTTAGAAATTGATGTAAAAAAAAATTATTATTTTATTTGCGCCAAAATTGAATGTCTGGGCCGTGACTAGTAACTTTACCCAAGAAAATTTTGTGGCATGGTTTTCGAAAATGTTAATTAGGTAGTAAAAAAGATTGTAATTTTCTAGGTATATGTAAGATGAAAAGTCTTTAAAAATCTTTAATCAAAATCTACAAAAGTCCAAGGAAGACTTTTATTAATTTTTAACAAATCCATAGAAGTCACTTAAAAGTCCATAGAATCCGCATGTCATCCACTTAAAAAAAAGTCGTTAAAAGTCCCAATTGAATTTAGGTTGCTGCATTTCTTGGTTCTTGTGGTGCAAACGTATTTTTGGATCCTCTTCTTGTCTTTGTATATAATTCTTTGAGCAAATGTTCTAATTGGCTTTTATTTTGTAATCTTCTTGTTCTTCCTTATACGTTTACAATTAGTTAAATTTGTGGATTGGGCATAATATTAGGCTTTCAATTGGGCAGAACCTAATATTGGACTAAATAAAAATACAACAAAGTGAGTCAGATGATAAGTTTTGGAATTTCAAGGCTCGCTCCTATTTTTAATAATTGCAAATCTGCTATTGAATTTTTCAAAATCTTACATACTAAGCCATGAATTTTCAGTTTGAGCAAGTTAGCCCCCTTCTAGAAGGTTTATTGTGGCCGCTTCTATTGACATTGCTAATGTCAGAGTTATGGTCATGGCTTCGAGTCACAAGACCCTCATGTTAAGGGAGAGATTGTTGGTGATTATGATGTCGCCACCTATTATTTGGAAGAAAATCATATTACTTGTCCACCAAATTTATTTCCACCACATTTTCTCAGCCTCCTGGTTCACCTAAGTTCTTGTGGGATGTGCCCCTCTAGTCTTGGTGATGGTCATGGTGGATAATGGTTTCTTTGGCACCAGCTTCTAGCTATTAGTTGGCTTAGTCGGCATGCATTGTAAATACAATTCTGAAGTACCATTTAAGTCTTTGAAATGATGATTTGCTCGAACTCTTAAAAAGGATAATTGCTCAAATCAATTTAATTTTCAATTTAATTTGGTTTCTACAACAACATATTGAGCTTGAGGTTAGATTGTTATATTTTAGGGAAGTTAGTTGTAAATGGGTGAATATCCTATGAGATATTTTAGAAATTATTTTTCCTCATAGTTATTATCAATTAGTTATTTTATCTTTATCTATTTCTCCTATGTAATCTATAAATAGATCATTGTAAATCATATTTAATATATCAATGAAAAAGAGAGTAAATTGCTTTCTCAAAATCTACAAGTTAATAAAAGTTGTAATGTGTGGTTAAAATAGAAGCTTGACCAGTTGACAAGTTAATAAACTTTTAGCAAAGTTTTATCAAAGAAGCACTTAGTTTTAATCTTATCCAGAGCTAATATTGAGATCAACCACCATGGACACCGTCAATCCATTTCTACAAACAACTTAAAGTGTTTTTTTAAAATTATTAGTCAATTGATAAGTTTGGCATTTACCTAATTGTTAGATGCAAAATATTGTGTACAAAGCAAGTAAAAATTAGTAACGCTGCATGCATGTGTACCTATGCCCCGATAAAGACCACGTACTCCCCCTTCTTTGTAGACGGTCTGTATCACATTTTTTATGCCACTATATTCAGGTCGAGCGTGAAAGCTTCTTGACCCCCTTTGCAAGTTCCCTCCGGTGTCTGTAAACTATAAAGCGAGAAAAAGTAAATTTAGAAGGCACTAAAGTATTATAAAATATCTATTTGAAATGATATAGTTCTTCTGGGAAGTAGAAATCACATTAAAATATTTGGATGCAAAAGAATATTTTAATGAAATTATGAGAGAATGAAAATAAGTATCAGCTTAAGGACTTGTCTGGTGAAGCTTTTTCTCCTCAATTATTAGCACTTTTTTACCGTTTAAATGTCAGGTGGGACCCAATGTGAGATCAAAAGTCAACAAAGATGGCTGGTTTTGGCTTGCAACGGTCCAAAAATTGATTTTTCTCCCCTAAAAAGCTCCACCAGACAGGTGGTAAATGAAGTAGTAATGCTTCTCGCCTTGTCAATGAGAAATTTAATGATGTAGAGAATATGTACCTGGTAAGCAAGTTTGGTACGAGCCAAATCTAACGGATAAGTACATAAAACTGCAGTTCCTCCAGCTGCTGAACCAGCCAAAAGATCTACTACAGGTCCAGTTCCTAAAATTGAGTAGTTATTCAAAATCCAAGACCGATATTGTTCATAAGTCATAAAATGAAGTGCCGCATATGGTACAATTCGAAGGACACTAGCTCCATTTCCTCTGAAAACATTGTAATGAATAATTTAAATCAATAATCATAAAATTTAATAAACAAGAATAGAAAACGGTAGACTCGGAAACTTACTTATAAAATCCTAAAATGCCATCATGCTTCAGTAGCTTCTTTAGAGATGGATAGATTCCAAGGGAACGAAAACCTTCAGTTCTTGTCTAGAAAACGAAAGAAAAGAGTAAAAAATACTACTATGAATGTCTAAACGGAACAACTTGAACAACAATTCTTATGCATAACAGCAAAAGTCAACGAAAGAGGCTCGATTAATGAATAAATATACCAAAACTACAGCTCCTTTCTTAGAAGCTAGAGACATAAATATACTTCATAAAGCCAAGAAAATATTAAGCCCCTATTTGATGGAAATTAAAATCCAGATTTTAATCTAAGTCTAAGTCAACAATTAATTTCAACTACACATTTCATAGGACCACAACTTTTCAACCACACATTTCATCAAAATGTATTAAAATCTGATTTTAATTCTCACCAAACAGGGGCTAAACATTAAAATTCAGCTTTGGCAGTACAAAGCTATGGGACCATGTAGAGAGATTATATCATTAATATGAGGCCGAGAATCAACTACATCAAAGATTAAATTTAAACCTAATGTGCGAAGGAAGAAGCAGACGATTTCAAATCCACAAATATTTTGCTGTAACCGCCATTAAAAAGAAAGAAAGAAAGAAACAACCCCTGTTTTTTATGCATCATTACAACTTATCATGTCGAAAATCCATCAAAAATTACTTATTTTTAGATTGTTATTTGCACATACAAGTTAACCTTAACATCCAAGTGAATACATAGCTTAAGTTTTAACATGTCAAGTGCAATTTAACAATTAGTTAAACAAACAACAACTCAATATCTTGAACAAATTATTATAATCAGCTTGTATCAATCAACACCATAAAACGAAAAAAAATATTAAAAGGAGAAAAAAATCACCTGCAAAAGGATTTTTATCCGTTCCAAAGGCGCAACTGCAGTTTTAGCGAATGCACCAGCAGTGCCTCCTGCAATCAACTCTTTCACATATACAGGCACACTATCCAAATACTTAACCTCTTGACAGGCAGATGATTTATCAACAAAATCTGTCACGTTTGCCGTAAAAGCAGATCCTTGCGAAGAACCCATATCCAAAATCCTCAAATTATCCAACCAAATTAATAAAGAAAAGAACTTTTTTTATAAACTAATTATCCCCCCTGTAATTGATAAAACTCTTTATCCCATCTATCTCTTGGAATGCAAAATGAAAATACTCTTTGCTCAATAGGCAAAAACAATGGCCCCAGAACAAACCCTATGTTCACAAGCCAATCCTCTTCTTCAGTAAAAACAAGATTCATCAATTATCTGAACCAAAAAATAAATAAAAAAGCACCAATCAACAAACTTTCAATTTTCAAACCCTAATTCCATGGATCTACAAGAAATTTCTTCAACCCAATTTTTTCTCAAGATATGACAGCAAGAACCAGAATTAGATCTTGCAAATTGAATGAACCCAGCTACCCGAAACAGCCAAATCAAGACTACCAAATTCAATATCCTGAATCTAAATCTGATTAAAAATATTAGTGGGTTCCAAGATAGCCCAGAACCCGTTTCTCTCCTTGAACGGTCAACCTGAGACTCTAGAGAGATTATTGTTCAATTTTTCCCTCTTTTTTCCCTATTTCTTGGACGGGTCTATTGCTTTTCTTTGACTGTGAATCGGGAAACTAGGTTAACGGAGTGTTAATGAAATTTGGCTTTGACACGACACTACATTACGCGGTACAACGTAGGAATAGAGATGACCAATTTCTAGGAAACTTCACCAAAAACTGATTTCATAGTTTCTTTTTCGTGGTGTAATAGGTATCAAGAATCCTCGAGTCATCGTCATTTTCGCGTGACATCAGAAAATACTTACGCGTGGATGGGAGTTAAGGGACCCAATATTGGGAAGATTTTAGCCATTTGTACAGAAATTAAGCCACGGAAATTCACCAGAAAATTCACAAAGGGGTGGGCCCCACCGTGTATTAAAAAAAATAAAAAATGTGCGGGCACCACATGGTGTGAGTATTCTGGCCCATTTCTGTTAATTTCCCCTTCTGTACGTGTAGTGTGTCTGGTATTGGGAATTACATCAGAAAATACTTACACGTGGATGGGAGTAAGAGATATTGATAACAAGTTATTTTGAGATATGGTAATATTATAGTAAATATTTATATTTAGCATATGTTACTCATTTTTAACCACACATTTTTCAATAAGTATAACTTAAAGTGAAATAAATTGTGACCATCATTTTTTTACTACGATATCATCAATTCTCTTCAATCCAATTGAGAAATTGAATGGAATTATCTGATTGAAATCAAATTAAAATATATTTATCTAATTGAACAAATTGAAGTATAATTACGTAGTTGATACTAAGTAAAAATATAGTTACTGTGAATAGAATTTATCCTATAATTGCATAGGTTCTTATACTTTGGCTCTGCCAAAGTGTAAGGTCAAACACTCAAAATTGTAAAGTGAATGTTGAGCCAATAAGATCGAATTTTGGGTAAGGTCGTGCTAGGCGAAACATAGATCATAAGCATAACAGATTACATTTTCTTTTTCAATTTTTATTATTTTAAAAAAAATCATTGTTTCGCACGGTTTGTCGCTAATAATTAAAAAAAAAAAGATCAGACGATTGTGTAAGAAACAAACCTCTTGAGACAGAGTCTCAAAAATGGGTGTTTATCGAACTCCAAGGGGCACAAGCACACGAGTACAAGGAATGAATGAATTTAAAATTAATCTAAGAAAAGTAAATTACATACTCTCTGTTTGAGAGTGAATTTTGTCGAGGCTTTCTTCATTGTATTCTTTTTTCTTTTATACTTCTTGGCAACTCTCAACCGTTTGGAAACTGTTTGTAACCACCCATTTCTTTCATAATGGCCGAATGTTCAATAACTATTGTTTGTAACTCTCACCATCACGTTTTTTTCAGAACCAGTTGCCACTTAACTTCTCAGATCGTGGGGTGTAATCATGACGTGCTCAAAACTGCATTAAGCCATTACTTTAGATAACAAC
>CAIGRT010134284.1:0-14951 GCA_903798405.1 Fraxinus platypoda
GATAGCTAACGAAATTGTTTCCCTGAGTTATTTCAGTTTCGTGCAGGTATAATTGAACTGGAGACTTCTTCTTTGCATAGTTAAAAGTATTTATTATGAATTTTTATTTCGCTTTTTACAAGTAATATCCACAATTGAAGTGTTTTGGATAAAGTTTAGCCTTCAAATTAAATTGCTAACTGTGAGTTGTTATAATGATACTTCTAAGAAATATAAGTAATGGCAGGTTCTATTGGAAATTGTGAGCTCANTAAATTGCTAACTGTGAGTTGTTATAATGATACTTCTAAGAAATATAAGTAATGGCAGGTTCTATTGGAAATTGTGAGCTCAATTTTTTTGTTTTAATCTGTAATCAATTTTCACAATTGAAGTGTTTGGAATTTGGAAGAAATAATAGTTCTGTCTTTATCCGAAGTCATCAAACTAAATTGCCTGGCCCTACTGTGTCTTCTTATAAAGATGCCTCTGAAAAATAAGTAATGTCATGTTTTAGGAAATTGTGGGCTCAAATTTTTTGGTGCTTATTCCTAGACAGTAGTCAAATTAAGCTTCTTGAATTTGATTGTAGAGAATTGAATATGAATTTGGTCTTTTTGTTTTTCTTGTTAGGTTCTTGCAGTTGTGTCTGATTAATTGCTTGTTTTCGATAATGTAATGATCACAAGAAAGGTTTGGGGGCTCTATGTACTAAATTGAATGTTATTATTTAATTATTTCTGTTTTGTAGGACGTCTTGTTAGTTTCCCTTGATAGATTCTTAAGATGAGCATGCTTGATATTTATATACATTCATGGGCACTCCCAATAATACCAAACTGTCTGAGGCAGTTGACACTGTGAAATCATGGATTCCATGGAGACAAGAACCCACGAAAGTCTCCAGAGATTTCTGGATGCCCGACCAGAGCTGCAGGGTGTGCTATGACTGCGATTCTCAGTTCACAATTTTTAATTGCAGGCATCATTGCCGACTCTGTGGACGGGTTTTCTGTTCCAAGTGCACTGAACACTTCGTTCCAGCCCCTTCAGATGATTCATGTAGTGGATGGGAAGATTGGGGTTGGATTAGGGTTTGCAATTATTGCTTCAAACGATGGAAACATGGTTCAGAGAAAATTGATAACATGATACTGCAGCAAGCCCGGGAATTAGTCCTTCGTCCTCTGCTACAAGTTTGGTAAGCACCGAATCTGGTTACACTTGTAGCAGTGACAGGAGTGATGATTCAGCCGTGCGTTCTACTGAGCCACACCAGCATAGTGCTGGTCCAGGTCCTTCTCAGCCTGCTGAAATGGACGACATAAATGAAGTCAAGCAATATTGTGGAACGAGTCCTGGAAAATCACGTCGGATTGATACAAGGGACTCTGTCGCCAACCAGTCTGGTTTTTCGAACAGGTACCTGAAATCTTTGTGATGAGCAAGTAGCATTATCAATTTATTTAATATTCTCCTGTTTGTTTGATTTGACACTATCTATGTATTACTGTGTATTAAATAATTGTTCCTTCAGAAGCTTCCATTTAAAAACCACCTAGCTGGTTCAAGAAATTTTCTTTGAAAAATGTAATGTTAGTAGCTAAAACCGGTATGTTAAAATCATAAAGCTTGAAATTGTTTTCATTTTGTTTAATCCTCAATCATTTTGGTGGTAAGCATTAAAGGATAAACTTAGTGATGTAGCTATGTGGTATTGGATATACTAATAGCTTTTAAGTTTTACCAGTGTCATGGTGCGTTAACTGGTTTTTTCAGAACAGGAATACCTTACTGCAAAATCCAGCATCTTTTTATTGATACCGGAGTTTATTACTTGTGCCTGAGACGGCCACAAACCTGCATTCACTAGGTTGAGATAGTGTAAGGAATTACCACAAAATTTTCCCAGGGAACCATATGTAGCAGCAGTGCCAGGGGAACATGTCTGTACTTCAAAAAGGATAAAATACATTTAGTTGCCCTCTAAGAGCCTGTTTGGTAAAAATTCTTATTTTCTACAGTAAATCAATTCTCATTTTCAACCACACATTCTTCAATAAAATAATATTTTCCATCACATCAATACTTTTTTCTTCTTTTTCAACCACACATTTCCCATCATATCACTATGCAAAAATCAATTCTTCCCCCAAAAATCCCTACCAAACACACTCTAAATCAGTTTACATCATCTTGGTCTTAAACCTTGTGACATAGTCCTGTCCTCCGAAGATGCAAGAATTATTCTCAATAAGTTTTAAAAAAAAAAAAGGTATTATCAAGCTTTTAAGTTTCATTCTCTACATAAGGCCAGTCGCCAGATGAGGCACATTGATGCCAAGGTTTGGTTTGTCTCTCCTGGGCTCTTCGAAATGCTCCCAAACCATTACTATACTCCAAATATATCAGGTAACAAATCCCACTCCTACAAAAATTTCTCCTAATTATATGATTTGTGATCTAGGAGCGATGATCAGGATGATGACTACCACATATATAAATCACATTCTGAAGCGAGTCACTCGTGTCCGAATATTTCTTCTGATGCTATCAATTATAGTGAGAGTGATCGTGTCTATAAGCAACATGAAGAGCACCCTCATGAGGAAAGCACTCAACCAACTTGCATGATTTCCCCTTGGTTGCCCGAGAGTGAGATACAGATATTGGAAGAAACAAAAAAACACAAGGCAGAAGCAAATAAACGGTATAATGTTGTAGATCATGGACCACCTCCTTCGAATAGTTCAAATGATAAAGATGGTGCACTGATGGACTATGAGAACAATGATCTACTTTGGCTTCCTCCAGAACCTGAAGATGAAGAGGAGGGGAGAGAAGCTCTTTTATCTGATGATGATGATAGTAGTGGTGAGGGTGGTACAGGAGAGTGGAGTTATCTACACTTGAGCAGCTTCAGCGGCGAGGAATTCCAAACTAGGAATAGATTAAACAACGAGCACAAGAACGCCGTGAAGAAAGCAGTTGATGAGCAGTTCAGAGCTTTAATCACTCAGCTTTTGCATCTTGAGGACTTACCCCTTACTGAAGATAGCAATGAAGAGAGTTGGCTAAATATCATTACTGCTTTATCCTGCGAAGCTGCCAGACTTTTAAAGCCGGATATGAGCATGGGTGGAGGAATGGATCCTGGTGGATATGTAAAGGTTAAATGCATAGCTTCTGGGTGTCCAAGTGAGAGGTATATTTGTGTGCCTCTGCATGATTACACCCCAGTTTATCCCATATGACCACGGTCACATACATTTGAAATATAATTAACGTGCTTCATCCCAATTTTTTTTCTTTTAATGTTGTTCATTACTCTATCATCTCTTATTATAGATCATTCACCATCATCTATGTAACAACTGAATTTGATCATAATGTTTGATTTTCTTAATTCTGTAGCTAAAATTGGCAGATGCACGAACCACTGGATATTCTATGTTGGAGGTGGTGACGTTTTATGTGTGTCCCACCTCATGGATTGTGTGTCATGCTGCTGTTTTCCATGAAAATATATTTACGTGTGCTTGCACTATTCATCTCCATCCCCCAATATCTTTGTTTAGAAAAAGTAATTTTGGCTTGGCACTGTGACTGGTTACTTGGGTACAGTTGATGTGTGTGTCCGAGAAGATTTTATTGAAATACTTTATTTAGAAATTGTTTGCTTGGTATTCAAAGTCTGCAAGCCAAAAAATTAAGAGCAATATGGATTTGGTTTTTGTTTGCTTGGTATTCAAAGTTTGCAACCAAAAATATTAAGAGCAATATAGATATAGTTTTTATTTAATGTAATCAAGAAAAGTAACTTTTAAGTGGGTGGTTAATATAGATGTTCGAGAGATCAAACGTGATACCAAATCCTGCTCTAAAGTACTCACCATTTTACATGGTATATAAATTGGAATTAATAGAAGATGTAACCTAATTGGGAGAGATCCAAAGTTTCTGGCTCAGGTCATTTGAGATAATAATAATGTATTGCTTTCTTTAATGCATGCTTGTTGGTGTTTTGCGTTCTTTTGAGATTTCATTATGTTTACCTTTTGCAAGTATGGTGGTTAAAGGGGTTGTTTGTAAGAAAAACGTGGCTCATCGGCGGATGACTTCAAAATTAGATAAACCACGATTACTACTCCTTGGAGGTGCCCTGGAGTATCAACGGGTTGCTAATCACTTGTCCAGTTTTCATACTTTATTACAACAGGTTCTGACTTTGACTTTATCCTCTTGATTTCTTCATCCTTTATATCTCTTTTACTGACTTTAGTGGCTGTATAAAATTTGGTAATTCATTGTTATCATGGTTTTCTTCCTTTTTTTTTTTTCAGGAAATGGACCATTTGAAGATGGCTGTCGCAAAGATTGACGCTCACCACACAAGTGTTCTTTTAGTCGAAAAATCGGTATCTCGATATGCACAAGAGTACCTTCTTGAGGAAGACATATCTCTTGTTCTAAATATCAAGAGACCACTTTTACAGCGTATAGCCCTCTGCACTGGTGCACAAATAGTTCCTTCACTTGATCATCTTACGACAGAAAAATTAGGGTATTGCGACTCATTTCACATGGAGAAGTTCCTGGAAGACCATGGAAGCGCTGGGCAAAGCAGGAAGCAGTTGTCGAAAACGCTCATGTTTTTTGAAGGTTGTCCAAAGCCATTGGGTTGTACTGTAAGTCTGAAACACTTTAACTGGTCCATTTTCTGCTTTTGTTTAATCAATTATATTTTTTAAACTAATCTGGGAGTTTGTATTTTTGCTATAACATTTCCAGTTTTATCTGCATGTATGGGACCTTTTATTGGTCGTTATAAAGCAGCAGATTCTGTTCCTGGAAATTGTCGAATATGTTGTTTCATGGTGGAAATCAATTTGGGGAAGACCATTAGAGTAATATTGCCATCATTACTTTTACGTTTATTGATTTTATGATGTATATTTTTTCATATATTTCAGTAAGAACTAATCTAGGAAATAAAAAGTAGTACCTAGTCTAGATAACTAAATTAGGAACTATTTACAACAGAATATACAACCATATATTTACAGCTATTTATTTATTTCCTAATTATTGAGAACAAGGAAATTTTTAAAATGTTTTACATGAGGTGGTTCAACATGTTATGCAAATGTCCTAAGTTCAAGTCTCATCACCACATGTTTATGAAAATTATGCACGTCTGAATTTTGATGGAAAAAAGGAATCTGGTGTGTGTGCGTGAGTGGGAGTGTTGAAGGCATGTTTTAAATAAACAAGTTTGTTCCTAATCAAACAACTTAAGCTTTTAGATGGGGTAGTTCAACAAATTATGATGTAACATTAAAGGTGACTTCTTCTGAAACATTTCTAATAGGGTATGCATTCTCATAATGAAATATTGAATTTTTGAGAGCAATAGACAGAGTTTAGTGATCGTTTTACATGTCAGATTTTGATAGATGAATTTCTATAGATAAATTTGTAGGGTTTATAGCCAATATTTTATTTTTGCTATTTTCAACGGAGAACTGTAAGGGTAATTCATGGAGATTACTGTGGGAAGCATTCCTGTACTATCTGCTGTTGATTCATGAGGATAAACTGTAGAATTGTTGGCCCTGTTGGGTATCTCAATCTTCTCCTGTCAGAAACACCAATTCGCTTAAGTCCTATGCAAGGCTTCTTTCTGCAAATCATGTTGTCATCTTTCCTATATTTATGTAAAATCTTATTATCTTATGCCTATCTTCTAGCTTTAACTGTTTGATAGTGAAGCAAATAACATTATCGCCTTTCACTATGTTTATGGCTGTCTTCTAGCTTTAACTGTTTGATAGTGTAGTAAATGACCTTATCAGCCTATCTTTATTGGTAGATCCACATGGATTGGTTTCCTTGCCAATTTTATCCATCTTTGACCTGTTTTTACCTAATCTAAATATCATGAAATAATTAACTTATCATTGGTAATTTTTCTTTATTTCAGATTCTGCTCAGGGGTGCCAGCAGTGATGAGTTGAAGAAAGTTAAACATGTAGTCCAGTACGGAATGTTTGCTGCTTATCACTTGGCTCTGGAGACCTCTTTTCTTGCTGATGAGGGTGCTTCTCTGCCAAAACTCCCTTTGAAATCTCCGATAAAAGTTGCATTGCATGATAAACCATCAAGTATTGACAGGTCCATTTTGATGATAACGCCGCAAGTGCCCCAATTCCCCGATGATCTTTGTCAATACAGTAGTAAATTGTGTTTAGATATTACACCATCATCCATAATTACTCGCATGTCTGAGCCACAATCTTGTTTGCCTCAAGGTTCTCAATGTCAAACTCCAAATGCCAAAGCTTCCACAAATATTACGGATACTGATTTTGGCCCTTCCTTCAATCCTTTAAGTCATGATTTGGCTGCTCCTAAACATGAGAAACTTGCTTGTAATCATGTCTCTGAGGAGAATCATCAAGTGGATCTCCACAAATATAGTGCAGCTAAATTATCAGTAGGTCATGTTTTTGAAGCGAAGGGAGACAATAATAAAGTTTCAGGTTGTTTTGGTAATTTAGATGGTGTAGGTCAATGTGTTAGTTGTTCTCATGCAGATGGAACTAAATTGCCTTCAAATTCTGGCACTTCTGATTTGTCATCTTCAGAAGAGCATGATACTAATCACCGTGAGGAAATGGAATTTTTAAAAGAAGATTTTTTCCTCTCATCTCCTGATAATCAGAGCATTTTGGTCTCCCTGTCCACACGCTGTGTGTGGAAAGGAACTGTCTGTGTACGAGCTCATCTCCTTCGCATCAAATACTATGGAAGCTTTGATAAGCCTTTAGGTCAGTTTCTTCGAGATCATTTGTTGGATGAGGTATTCTCTATGCATGTGCTCTTGCTTATATGGCTATGTATTAGTTGTATTCAGAACAATAGTTTGATTTCAAAAATTCTTTCTAAGGGCTACCGGTGCCGCTCATGCGAAATGCCATCAGAAGCACATGTTCATTGCTATACTCATCTACATGGGAGGCTTACAATTTCTGTAAAGAAGCTTCAAGAATTCGCCTTCCCAGGTGAGCGAGAAGGAAAATTTTGGATTTGGCGTCGGTGCCTAAGATGTCCTAGGACCAATGGTTTCCCTACTGCCACCAAAAGAGTGGTCATGTCTGATGCTGCATGGGGTTTATCTTTTGGAAAATTTTTAGAACTCAGCTTTTCGAACCTTGCTGCTGCAAGCTGCGGTCATTCCCTTCATAGAGATTGTCTCCGTTTTTATGGGTATGCATTCTTCTATTTCAAATGATATTAAATGCAGTCTTGCTGTAAATCAAGTTTTCAATGGTAACTAATGGAACTGATTGTAAATGCATGTGCAGTTTTGGGAGGATAGTTGCATGCTTTCAATATGCTCCAATCAATGTTTACTTTGTCTCTCTTCCACCACCAAAGATTGAATTTAATTATGATAAACAGGAGTGGATACAGAAAGAAGCTAATGAGGTTCTGTTATTTAAGATTCTGGTCAAGAACCCTATATTTTTGTAGTTCGCATTCTCATAAATGACTGGTTGTTGCATCACTATAGGCCAGCAGAAGGGCCGACCTCTTCTTTGCCGAGGTACTGCAAGTTCTTCACCAGATTTCAGAAAAAATATCAACTGGTTTTGGTGTGAAATCATTAGTAGCCTGTCAGCAGATTGCTGAATTGCGAGTGATGCTCCAGAAGGAAAAAAAAGAACTTGAGGTGATTTTTCTGCAAATATCTCCTGATTCTTTTTCCAGTATATTAGTCAATCGTAGAAGGACAATTTTCTTGTTCCCGAGTTCAAATTGAAACCCCTAATTGAAATTAAGTATGGGCATTCATTCCTTGATGAAGTTTCAAATTATATTTTTTTAATTAGACCTCTTTAAAGAAATATCTTGCCTCAAAAAGTTATATATTCGCCAAATCTTAGCTGGGTGGAAATAGACTGTCGAAAGGCAGTTTCTGTTTTTGCTGCAAGAACACCACATTGTCTACTTGATGCTTTTAGATAACTGTGAATCTGTTTCTCTAATTTATAATTTCTGTTGTTTTAGGAGTTATTAAGAAAAGTGCTTAATGGGGAGGCAAAAGTTGGTCAGCCTGCACTTGACATCCTTGAAATCAACAAATTAAGGAGGCAGTTAGTTTTTCATTCTTATGTTTGGGAACAACGCTTGATATATGTTACTAGTTCTATTTCTCAAAGTTCGAGCAGTTCAATATCAAAGCCAAAGGAAAAGCCTCTCAATTTTAGAGTGAAGCCTGCTGAGATGAGTATGGTTTCCATGCCTAGCAGAGGTTTCAGCTCCTTTGATTCTTCTCTTCTAAATGTGAATCATGATGCGGCATTAAATGAAGTAGGATATGATCGAAGTAATTTGCCTGGTCGCTTTCGTAAAGGGTTAGATATGGATCAGAACATGAGCAATATTAAGGACGCTGAGTCTTGTCATAGTTATAGAACAACTACAAGCAATCAGTCAGACAACCTGGAATCTAGAAAAGCTGTGCAACGTGCTCGATCAGAGGAGCAATTCCCATCATTGGAAAATCTATCTGATAAGTTAGATGCTGGCTGGACTGGTGGTTACCAGCCAACAAGTATAGTTCCTAAGGGAAATGGTTTTGCATGTCCTGATGCATTACCCAGAGATCCTTTTCCTAGCAGCATGAGATCAGCCACGGCAGACTCAGGTGTTGGAAACTGTACAAATGATCCATCCTTGGCTGAAGTTTCTCACCCTCTTTGCTCAAAAGGGCTTAATGATATGGAAAATTACAGAAGTTGGGTGAGAATACCCTTTTCAACTTTGTATAATTCATTTGACAGGAATTCTTCAGCGGATTCACTGACACTTGGGAAGATTAGTGAGTATAATCCTGTCTATATTTCATCACTCAAAGAGTTGGTACATCAAGGCGATGCCAGATTGCTCCTACCCATGGCTTCTAGTGACATTGTTGTACCAGTTTATTATGATGAGCCAACTAGCATCATATCTTATGCACTCGTCTCACCAGATTACCGTACGCTATTGTCAGACGAACCTGAAAAACAGAAAGGCAATCTGCAGTCATTAAATTCATCGTTAACTTTCGATTCGATAAATTTACTTCCACTTCGTTCTTTTGATGAAGTTGCTTCTGAGTCCCTCAGGAGTCTTGGGTCTACTGACGAGAGCCACTTATCAAGTTCCAATTCTTGGAGTTTGTCGGGCTTGGATCCACTATTATACACAAATGCTTTGCATGCCAGAGTATCTTTCTCCAATGATGGTCCTCCAGGGAAGGTGAAATATACTGTGACTTGTTATTTTGCAAAACAATTTGAGGCCTTAAGAAAGACTTGTTGCCCAAGCGAGTTAGATTTTATTCGGTCTGTTAGTCGCTGTAAAAAGTGGGGTGCACAGGGTGGCAAGAGCAATGTCTTCTTTGCCAAAACCCTGGATGATCGATTTATTATCAAACAGGTCACAAAGACAGAGCTAGAGTCATTCTTCAAGTTTGCACCAGTTTATTTCAAGTATTTATCTGAATCAATCGATACTGGAAGCCCCACTTGCCTGGCAAAAATCCTGGGCATCTATCAGGTATTGTCTGTTCACTTTAAACTCCTGATTGTGTTGCAGTGACTGAAGTTCGGTAACAAAATCTTTTTATATGTGGTAGGGCACGTTGTCGTGTTTTGATATAGTGTCCTTGATCTTAATGCGAAATTTAACTAATTTGTGGTCATCTTCCAAATATATGCCTTTTACTTGTCCATGTCTTATTTTATGTTCCATGTTTCATGCTTTTATCACCAGAGGGAACATTGCATCAGTTTTGCTACCTTAGCATGCTTTCAAATTTTTCCAACCACATGCATACCATGTGTCTATATTTCAATTTACAAGATTGTAATTTTATCTTGTTATTAGCTTATCTGTTTGTTTGTTGGTGATCATCTTGAAGGTTACATCAAAACATCTCAAGGGAGGGAAAGAATCAAAAATAGATGTTCTGGTAATGGAAAATCTTCTTTTCAAGAGAAACGTCACGAGATTGTATGATCTTAAAGGATCTTCTCGATCACGTTACAATCCAGATTCAGGTGGAGCCAATAAAGTTTTACTTGATCAGAACCTGATTGAGGCGATTCCAACTTCTCCAATTTTGTTGGGAACCAAGGCAAAACGGTTGCTTGAGAGAGCTGTGTGGAATGACACTTCATTTCTTGCGGTAAGCTCGATCAGTTTCTGTCATGATTTAGTGGGATTTTAGATTTACAGCAACCAAGATTTTTATCTACTCGAGCTTGTCATCAAATTTACACACAACACAAATCATCATGATTACACACTTTCTTTCTGTCACATTGTCGAACAATTACGAGTCCGATTGGGTTGGTGGCACCTTTTTCTGTTCAACTTTCTGTCCGTGTACTGAAAGACAATCTTCTCTACATAGACACTGTATTCCTTGATCACCACATCTAATATTTATGTTTATTGCATTAACTTAAATATTCCTGTTCGGATTCTTATTCCCTTCCATAGATTTGGTGGATTACTCAGCTTGTCCAGCACTCTGTTCACCATTGGTAGCTATACTAATTCATTATTACTTATATGATGCTACAGTCGGTAGATGTGATGGACTACTCACTACTAGTCGGTGTAGACGAGGAAAAGCACGAGCTAGTGCTGGGGATTATTGATTTCATGAGGCAGTATACATGGGACAAGCATCTTGAAACTTGGGTTAAGGCATCTGGCATCCTTGGTGGGCATAAAAACGCGTCTCCAACAGTAATTTCACCAAAGCAATACAAGAAAAGGTTTAGGAGAGCTATGTCTGCTTATTTTCTATTGGTCCCAGATGAATGGTCGTCCTCGACGATCATTCCGAATCGATCACAATCTGACTTGTGCAAGGAGAACTCACAAGATGGTGCCTCTACTGATTGATGGTTTGAAGCTCCATACCTGCATTTTCAACATGCCAGCTGAATGCTAGTAAAGCTCCCTCCTCTTCTCTCCCTTTCGGCCTTTTCTCGTACACATTTTGGTTGTTCAACATGTCGTCATATTCGACCAATAAAATTTTCTGTGTATTCTTTCATGACATTTTCCATCATCAAATGTACACCAACTCATGTATTTAATGTATGTTCTTATTTTTCTTATAAAGTACTTTTATATTTTTCCTCTTCTTTTGCCTCCCAATTCTGCCCCCAGGTCTCTCTCTCTATTTATAAATTTTTATCATATTTACACATGGGATTATGCTGTATTAATTGTTGATTTGTATTAACTTTTTAATCTCCATCAAACATGGGCTAAACAATTTTGGTCGGAGATCCTTTGATATAAAGGACTTAGGCCATGCAAATGTAATCTCATGGGTTTAAATGACTAAAAATGATTAACGAATGTCTTTTTACCCAACATCGCTATAAAAAAACGATGTAACTGTTATGATATTGGTAAACTCCTATAGCTCCTTATCTCAGATCATTTCAAGTTAAGGTGCACAAGTTGATCGAGAAGAGTATGCGACGATTATTGAAATTTAAATGTATTTTATGAATAATCGTACTTATAATATTTTCAATAGCTTTGAAATGAAATACTCTGATTTAAGAAAGCAAATATACTTACTACGTGTTTCAACGATGTTGGTTGTGCAATACAATTCGTTTCTGCTATGTAATTTATATATGAATATATGGTTACAGGTGGCTCGATTTGCATATCCGAATTTGAAATCAATTGTTAATACTTAACTAATAAGAGAGATGCATAAAATTAAAATCAATTGCTTCAGAATCAGGTGACTTCATTTTAGCCTATTTTTGGTATTTATTATTGTTGACGTCGAAAATTGTTTGAACTTTGAACAAGATTCAAGCCAACTTAAAATGGAAATAAGAGTTTTATTGATAACGACTTGCAAATTATAATTATAACTACAAGTGTTTACTCTTTTTCCTCAGGAAGATATTTGAAGTATGAAGTGTTTTGGGCCTTTTTTTTCCCTTTTCTTTCCTTCCTTTTATAGGGAAAGGTTAACATGCATTCATCATTTCCTTNAATTATAATTATAACTACAAGTGTTTACTCTTTTTCCTCGATGAGATATTTGAAGTATGAAGTGTTTTGAGCCTTTTTTTTCTTCTTCCAACATTTTGCGGATTGCTGGTTTGTTCAGGACGAGTGTGGAATTGATGTCCAGATGCTGAAAAATCATCCATAATGGTATTTCTTCGTGGATTTTATGGAGGGATGGGGCTGATCATACAAGTTAGGCCCTCCTTCTAGCGCCAAACTGTTGACGTCGAAAATTGTTTCGACGTCAACAATTATAATTATTATTCTGTTTTTATAATCAATTTCCAGAATTCAAGTTTTTTGAAGAAATAATGGTTTTGCCTTCATTTGAATTATCAAACTAAATTCCCAACTGTGACTTCTTATAATCATGTTTCTGATAGATATGTAATGGCGGGTTTTGTTGCAAATTGTGTGCTCAATTTTTTTTGAATTAAGTCGAGTTTCTTGGGTTTGATAATGGGAATTGAATATGAATTTGGCGTTTTTATTTCTAAGTTTCGTGTTACGTTCTTGTAATTGCGTCTGATTTATTGCTTAAACAGTTATCAATTTAGTTTATGAGCATACAAAAATTTCTATATAAATATATTGTCTGAGACAGTGAAATCATGAATTCCGTGGAGGTAGATAGACAGAATAATGTCGCTGAATATGGATTACCTTCTGAAGATAATTGTAACGGTGAAGATGTTGAATCCGTGGATTATGAGAACAATGGTCTCCTTTGGCTTCCTCCCGAGCCTGAAGATGAAGAGGATGAGAGAGGAGCTCTTTTATCTGATGATGGTGGTGGTGAGGGGTGCTACCGGAGTATGGGGTGACCTAAGTTCGAGCAGCTGCAGCGCTTCTGTAGGTCATGTTGATGTGGAGGGACAACATAATAAAGTTTCCTGTGGTTCTCACGCAGAGGGAACCAAATTGCCTTCAAATTCAGAGATTTTGGAATTGGAATCTTCAGAACAGTGTCTTCCTTCATCTCCTGACCCTCAGAGCATTTCTGTCTCTCTGTCGACACACTGTATGTGGAAAGGAACTGTCTGTGAAAGAGATCGTCTCTTACACATCAAATACTATGGAAGCTTTGATATGCCTTTGGGTCGGTTTCTTCGAGACCATTTGTTTGATCAGGTATTTTCTCTCTCTATGTGAGTGCTGTACTTGCTCATATGGCTAGCTAGATATTATATGTATTCAGAAGACGAGTTTGATTTAGAAAATTTCGTTTTAAGGGCTACCGCTGCAACTCATGTGAAATGCCATCGGAAGCACATGTTCGTTGCTATACTCATCGACAGGGAAGCCTAACAGTTTCTGTAAAGAAGCTTTCAGAAATCTTCTTGCCAGGTGAACAAGAAGGAAAAATTTGGACTTGGCATCGGTGCCTAAGCTGTCCAAGGACCAATGTTTTCCCTCCTGCCTCCAAAAGAGTGCTAATGAGTGATGCTGCATTCGGTCAATCTTCTGGGAATTTTTTGGCACTCAGCTTTTCGACACGTGATGCTGCAAGCAGGATTACAAGCTGTGAGCATTCCCTACACAGAATGTCTCCGATTTTATGGGTATATACCTTCTTCCATTTAAAATTAAATAGTCTTAATTTTACTGATGGCATTGATTGTGTATGCATGTGCAGTTTTGGTAGGATGGTCGCATGTTTTCGATATGCTCCAATCAGTGTTTGCTCTTTCTATCTTCCGCCCGCAAATGTTGTTTTTAATTATGATAAGCAGGAGTGGATACAAAATGAAGCTGATGAGGTTTGGTTGTTTAGGCTTTTCTTAATGCAATCCTTGTTTTTGTAGTTTAAATTTTATAGGGGTGATTGACTGTTGCATAGATATAGGTCAGCAGCAGGGCAGACCTCTTCTTTGCTGAGGTACTGAACGTTCTTCGTCAGATTTCAGAAAAAAATTCAACTGATTCAAAATCACCTGTGTCCAGACAACAGATAGCTGAATTGCAAGTGATGTTTCAGAAGGAAAAAGAAGAATTTGAGGTTGCTTGTTTGTCAATATCTCCTGATTTTTTTTTCATTATATTACACGATCGTTGGCGGAGAATTTTTCCATTCCCTGAGTGAAGATTGAACCATAACCAAAGTTGAGTGAATTTTCATTCCTGAAGTTGGAAGAAACCATTAGCTCAGAAATTTTGGATAGCACAGTTTCATTTCTTGTTATCAAGGAAAATGTGAAATACTAAAACATTTCCTTTCTACCACATTTTATGACTATATCTTTAATATTTTGATTCAACACCTGGGAAAGAAAATCTATACTACTCTTGAAGTATGGAAATCAGTACTTCATGCCGCTATTAAATTGACACGTGTATTATTTATCCATGTTTGGGTCCTACTTAAATAGTTTAAGTAGGTCCCACCTATTTAATACACGTGTCAATTCAATAGTGACAGTGAGTAATGAATATTCCATACTTCGAGAACACTAGAAATTTTTTCCACCCCCGAATGAGGCGGGGGTTGGGAAATCAGGCAAGACAGGGAACTTGGTCCCTGCACCGACTATTTTTTTATTTACATTTTTAATTTTAGTCTTATTTAACAAATAAAGAATAGTTAACGGGCAAGAAATGAGGATATTTTAATCACTATCATGACCCGCCTTACGAAAATCCCCGGCATGAAGGGGGACAGGAGGACTGCCCCTCGCTGCCCCGTTGCAATCCTATACCCAAGCCATGATGCAGTGTATCATTGCCTAATCTTTGAGGGTGCAAATAGACTGTCGAAAGGCAATTTGTGCTTATGAAGAACACCACATTCTCTACCCCATGCTTTTACTTGGTTGTATATCTGTTTTTCTAATTTAGAGTTAGTTGAAATATATACCAACTTG
>CAIGRT010134326.1:2091-19435 GCA_903798405.1 Fraxinus platypoda
CCCCCCCCCCCCCCGCCGCCCCCCCAACCACCTCTCTCGCTATAGAGTGCTATTTGTTTAGTATTTTTAGATCTTCCCTGTGAATGGCTGCTGCTAGAAGAGAATGGAGAGAGATGAAAGGCTGAACACTTGCATGCAATTGTGACATAAAAAGATGCACTTTCTCTCTGTGTGCGTTTCTCTCTCAAACTTAACACCAATTCAAAACACAGTTCAAAATATTGTGTACAGAGAGCAAGGGAGAAAGAAAAAGGGGTTTTTAGTTTTATAGGGATTTAAAAATCGTATCTTTTTGGTACATATACTGAATTCTTGAACTTTTGTATTTCCAATTCTGGTTCTTGAATTTTTGAACAAGTTGGGTTGAGTAAATCAGTGTGAGGGATTGAGTTGGGTTTTCAGTTTGGAAAATTGAGTTGTTGATATTTGGAAGTTTTAGAGGTGGATTCTGCATCAAGATTTGGATTTGAATCAATTGAATAAGCTATTCTGAATAAAGAAGAGAAAATGGAATCTGGGTTGGAAATCGATGATTGCAATGAAAGTAAGGGAGGCATGTGGGTTTTGGACCAGAAGCTTGATCAGCCGATGGAGGAGGAGGCTGGAAGGCTTAGAAACATGTATAGAGAAAAGGTACTTATTGATTATAAGTACTTTCAGAAGCTAAAAGCTTTTTGCTCTTTTTAAGTATTGCCTTACCTTTAATGGAATATTGTTAATTGATGATGATTATGCGATAACCCCAGCAGATTTACATAAACTTTAGCTAGTTTTTACAAGTCACATTTAATTGTAATTATTTCGCGATGTAGATTCATACATAGAAAGGGAAAAAAATTTGCTTGATTGAATTTGTTCCCTTGTGACTGCAAGATACAGAATAAAATAAAATATTCACTTACAAAAGTCAAATTTTATTTTCTATTTTTCTTCAGGATGAAAAATTCGAGCAGTATACCAGGTGACTGCTTATCATAGCGTTTCTAATATTTTCACTGCACAATTTGATACTCGTTTGGTATCAATAAGTGCTTTAGTCCTAGAGTGAGGCAGAANTAAGTGCTTTAGTCCTAGAGTGAGGCAGAAGCTAACGAGACAATCTTATTGAGGATCACAATGTAATGTTTCATAGTTTGATTTTGTTAATGCAGAAATTCTCGTCTATATTGCTTTTGCGGCTTGCATTCCAGAGTCTGGGAGTAGTGTATGGAGACTTGGGAACATCTCCATTGTATGTGTTCTACAATACTTTTCCCAATGGGATAAATGATACAGAGGATATTATTGGTGCTCTATCATTGATTATATATTCACTTACGCTAATTCCTCTCCTCAAGTATGTTTTCATAGTGTGTAGAGCCAATGACAGTGGTCAAGGTAAGCTGATGTCATGCTACAAAATCTTGTGATTATATATATGCATATTTCAATTTAAGCAGGTTATGAGATTGTTACTTCTGACATATCATCATTGGTAGCCTTAATTAATTCTTGTAATGAATACTTTTCTCTTTGCCTGCGACTGCGTGTTATAACACTGGTGACGTTAGTGCTAGTGGAAAGGCATTCTTTAATTGGCTGAGAAAGCATACTTTATTTCTTGTTTGTATAATGCAAGGACCAGTTCATGTATGGACTAGTAGGAAAATGCCTCAAATTTTACCCGCAAGAATCCAACATCAGCATCTTGTATATACTTCAATGACTTGTGTTTCTTTAATCTTTTGTGAACCTCCAGTTATAGTTACTTTTTTGGATCGTCTATCGTCGATGAATTGTTAAAAGATTCTTGTCAGATTTTTTTCTTAAAGAATTAAATTAGAACACAAGTCTTGTAATCTGCAAGTATATCCTGTGATGGAATGTTTTCCATGAACTATCTGTCCATGTTGATGTGGGGGGACTTGAGCAGATATGGCATAACAAAGGAATGCCAGGAGGCTAATAAATTCATGGAAATCAGGGATGCACCATTTCATTAACATTAATATCACGTTTCATTATCCTTATCTTTCGAAGATATGATACTAAAAGGGAGAAGTCAGTATGTTCTAGGCATTATATTCATCCCAGAAATTTTGCTATCGGTCATATGACTCAGTTGATTCAGTTAGCCTTGCTGAATGACTTAAAAAATAAATCAGGGGGTTAATATTCATATTAAAAAATAGAAGTCAGGGGTTAATATTCTTCAGTAAGAGTACCCTGAAAACGATGACAGTGTATGTTGAGATAGATTGGAGAGTAATTAAAAGTGAAAGAAACTGAGTTTGGATTAGTTTGTCTGAAAGTTCTAATTATTTTTCCAAATTTCACTCATTTTTGTCTCTGGGTGTGCATATAGAAAGATGAAAATGAAAACAAAATTGACAGTTTGGACTTTATTCAGGGGGCACCTTTGCACTTTATTCATTACTTTGTCGACATGCTAAAGTCAAAACGATCCCCAACCAACACCGCACAGATGAGGAGCTGACAACTTACAGCCGTAGCACATTCCACGAGCTTTCATTTGCGGCTAAAACCAAGAGATGGCTGGAGGCGAATACATTTAGAAAGAATGCCCTTCTTATACTAGTACTTGTTGGCACTTGCATGGTAGTTGGGGATGGAATTCTCACTCCTGCTATATCAGGTAATTTACATCTTTCACCAATTGTTTCCTTTATTCATGCTTGTACATTTTCTTGTTAATTTTCCAATTAGCTTGTATTGCATGGAAACATATATGCCTTCATTGGAGGCAGTCCTGTGTATGTAGTTGGAGATTGTAGTTTACGAGACATTTCTTACTTTATATTTAAGGTAATATGTAAGCATGCCACATTTCCTTTTCTCAGTGATGCATGTGGCAATTGATGAAATTTGTTTACAGGTCTTCCCTTCAGAAAAGAACCAAAAAGAAGTGATAAGTTTTGTCCATTTTCTCCAACAATGGTAACAGATGCCAATATCTCAATCGATTGCAAAAAACTAACACTAATTTCTGATTTTGGATCTATTTATAGGATTCACGGTTTGCAGTCCCAGCAGCATAAATTGAATTCACTCTCTTTAGCTCCTGTTTGATGGGGATTAAAATCAGATTTTTAGTAGGTTTTGATAAAAGTTGATGAAATATGTGGTTAAAATTAATTGTTGACTTTGACTTAGATTAAAATCAAAATTTTAATTAATACCAAACAGGGGCTTAGTTTCAAATTTGGACGACAAACTATTTTGAAATCACAAACAACACATATTGCCAACATGTCTGAAATTTTATGGGTTCTTTAGCACAAGATGATAGTCTTTTTCAGCAATCTTAACAAGTTTCAAGGGGCTGTTCATGTGGTAATTTGCTGCCCACCCCCAACAGCAATTGGGATTTTGATTGTTGGTAACTTGCTTATCGACATTTAAAAAAAAAATTAAATTCCTAAGAGGGAGTTTGAGTCATGCCACATTTATATTTTTAGAAGCTGAGTAAATATTTCACTGTAATAAATGCACATGTGACTGGGCACAAGCTGATGCCTGATCTTAGAGCCCACAGTAGGGATCACAAAGTAGTATTGTGAATAGAATGATGCATAATTTACCGAGTTCTCTTGCTCACATACGGCTCAAGTAATCCATGTATTCAAAATCAAATTCATTACAACCTTATACTTTGGAAATCAAGTGATATAGAATTGGATTAATTTTCCGGGCTTACTTATTTTTGTTTCCTTGTTTCCTAGTGAATGTGATTTTGTAGTATTTTGATGTTTCAATTCATTGTCATGTAATTTTTACCCAAAAATTTTCCTCAGTTCTTTCAGCTTCTGGTGGGATTAAGGTGGACCATCCGAAGATGAGTAATGGTACTTATCTACTCCTATAACTAATAATGCCTATATTTCTTTCTGGAATAGTCATCGTTCTAATTGTTTGTGATCTTTCACTACAAGACTAAGCTTGCATCATTTGCTGCAGATGTTGTTGTGCTTGTTGCTGTAGTCATATTAGTAGGTTTATTTAGTATGCAACACTATGGTACGGATAAAGTTGGTTGGCTGTTTGCTCCAATTGTGCTGCTTTGGTTTCTCTTAATTGGAGGTATTGGCATCTTCAACATATGCAAATATGATAGTTCTGTTCTGAAAGCCTTTTCACCTGTTTATATATATCGATACTTCAAAAGAAGAGGAAAAGCTGGTTGGACCTCTCTTGGAGGAATCATGCTCAGTATCACAGGTCTCTCTCTCTCCAACCCCCAAAACCCCCCTCCTAAACTTGTGTCTTCTGAAGAGGTTCCTGGAACTCTTCATTAATTTTTAGAATCTCCCGGAAGCATGTATTATCAGATTCTGATTACTTCTCACTAATATTTACAGGGATAGAAGCACTTTTTGCTGATCTTGCCCACTTTCCTGTTTCGGCCGTACAGCTCGCTTTCACAGTAGTTGTGTTTCCTTGCCTTCTCTTGGCCTATTCTGGACAAGCAGCCTACCTCATGCAAAATAAGGATCATGTCATCAATGCATTTTATCGTTCTATACCAGGTTTGCTTGAGCACCCAATTTTTTTATTTCTAGCAAGCCTAAAAATTGCTTTGCTATCAGTTTCGAGTTCTAATACGGAATTTTATCAAGACTTGAGTTTTATTGGGAAGTATTATGTGTGGTTTTAGCAAATGTTTGAGGTTAGACAGTCTTTCTGAATCAACCAAATAGTGCTCCAAATTGAAATGGAGCATTTTTATGTTTGCTTGAACCTTTTCCATTGTGGAAATAATCAAAATATGTAAAATCTCAAATCTCTAAAGCTAAATGTTTCCAATAATCTTTCTCAAGTGTTGACAGTGGAATACTAAATATTGATTTACAAACTTCTTTCTTAAATTAGAAGCATCTTAATCTAGATAATATTGATCAGCAAGAACTGTATGATGTTGATGCCAAGACCACCACATTGTTGCAACTCTGATAGAAATAAGCTTTTAATTTGCAGATGGCATATACTGGCCAATGTTCATAATTGCAACACTGGCTGCTGTTGTGGCTAGCCAGGCCACCATATCGGCTACTTTTTCAATAATCAAGCAGGCCCTTGCACTTGGCTGTTTTCCAAGAGTCAAAGTTGTACATACATCAAAGAAGTTCCTCGGACAGATATATATTCCCGATATGAATTGGATCCTTATGATTCTTTGTATCGCTGTCACTGCTGGATTCAGAAATCAAAGCCAAATTGGCAATGCTTATGGTAAGTTTCCAGTTTTAAACCTTCAGTACCTGATCTTGTTTTGATTTTAAGAGCTTTCCCCAAGAATCCTGCTATTATTAAGGAGCTTTTCTTGAAATTACTTTCACAGTTTGTCTTCACATTCGAATGCTTCCCCCCCCCCCCCCCCCCCCCCCCCCCCCTACCCCCCCGAAAACTGAGGTTCATCTAGCTCAGCATTGTTTGAATCTCTTTTGAAGCCGCAACAGTTACCACAAGGTTGTCCTGACCTCCAAATCTGCTCTACTTAGCTGTCAGCAGGTTCCTTGCCACCTCTTTGTTACCTACACACTAGAACAACGTTAGAATGCTAGGCCGATGTACCAAGGGGTGGGTCCGCTGACCGTTTGCACTTCGACAGTCAAGTAAAATGCTCGAATATTGGGTGTGAGAGAAATAAGAAGACAGAGTTATGGCTTGGGTTTTGATATTGCATACCTTATAATGAGAAAGAAATGTGTACATGTAGAGAAAATATGGAGTGTGTTAGGTGAGAGTGGGGGTAGGTTAGATGTCACCATCACCTCAGTTATATATCTAGTGTTTTTTCGGTGTCTATATCATGTCACAATTGGTCCACAGTAGTCTGTTGGTCTATGTTCGGTTAGGATTAATACTATGCCATGGTTAGTTCATCCATTATAACTGCGAGTCTGGTCGGGTCAGAGGCTCAAAAAGAGTACAAAGTCAAAAGTTGTGTTCCCATGTCTTGCCACGTGTCCGTCGTATAAATATTGGTTAATATTGCTAATTGATTTATCTAAACGCATTCTCACATAATATCAATTTTTCGAAAACTATTATGATACCACATATCTTTGAGAGCACACACTATTGATTTGTAACATGATGTCTCATGCAACAACAGGTACAGCAGTTGTGATAGTCATGCTCGTGACCACATTTCTCATGACATTAATAATGTTACTCGTTTGGCATTGTCATTGGATTCTTGTCCTGATTTTCACTGGCTTATCGCTGGCGGTGGAGTGTACATACTTTTCAGCAGTGCTTTTCAAGGTCGATCAAGGTGGTTGGGTTCCCCTTGTGATTGCTGCAGCCTTTCTTGTCATCATGTATGTCTGGCACTATGGTACAGTCAAGAGATACGAATTTGAGATGCATAGTAAGGTCTCCATGGCTTGGATTCTAGGGCTGGGTCCCAGCTTAGGGCTGGTCCGAGTGCCAGGGATAGGACTCGTGTACACTGAGCTAGCAAGTGGGGTACCGCATATTTTTTCACACTTCATCACGAACCTACCGGCTATACATTCAGTTGTAGTCTTTGTGTGTGTGAAGTACCTTCCAGTTTACACAGTTTCCGAAGAAGAGAGGTTTCTTGTGAAACGAATGGGCCCAAAGAACTTTCACATGTTCCGTTGTGTTGCAAGGTATGGTTACAAAGACCTTCACAAAAAAGACGACGAGTTTGAGAAAAAGATCTTTGAAAATCTCTTCACGTTTGTTCGGCTGGAGGCTATGATGGAAGGGTGTTCTGATTCAGAAGAGTACAGCTTATATGGACAGCAAACACAGCGGTCTAGAGACTTCTTGCTGAAAGATAATGCTCACACTTCTACCTCTGATATTGACCTCACAATCTCAACAGTGGACTCAATCGTGCCTGCAAAATCTCCTCTGCATGCTAACACGATCACATCATCAGGGCGAGAAAGCAGCCAAACAGAAGTCGATGAATTGGAGTTTTTAAGCAGTTGCAGAGATGCCGGGGTGGTGCATATACTTGGGAACACAGTGATTAGGGCAAGGAGAGATTCTGGAATTCACAAGAAAATTGCCATTGATTATATATATGCATTTCTTAGAAAGATATGCAGGGAAAACAGTGTAATCTTTAATGTTCCACATGAAAGCCTTTTAAATGTAGGACAGATTTTCTGTGTGTGAAATTGTTGACAAAGGATTTATAAGATTGGTATTTTTGTCATCTTAATGAAGATCGAGAAATTTGATGTGTTATCTTGTAATTCATTTTTTTTTTTCTAGAGAATCTGTCAATTGTTCCAGTGCAACTAGAAAGATTATCTCAGAAAGAAAAGTTTTACGAACCAAAAGACGAGCATCTTTTGGTCCTTTCGGACAGCTTTTGCAGGCTCATTCCTTGTTAGATCGATTAATACTTCATGAGAAAAAGAAAACATAGATGCATAAAGTATATATTCAGTATAGATGTTTAATGTTGTTCCTATACCTGTCATATGTTGATACAGTTTCTATCTAGTGAACTATAAATGAAATACACATTTTTAGCAAGTTTGGTCGGAAGTATTGAATAGAATTCCTGTGTACCAAACATGTACTGCTTCGCCATTTTTTTCTTGCATCCATATTCTGGGGGGCACGTGTACCTATCTTTTAGTTTTGAAAGGACGAGAAGATTATTTTACCAGAATAAATCAATAAATAAACATATCTATATTATGATCTCAAATCATTTTATTCCACCATGACCTCGAAGCAAATATAGGCTTACAAAAGTAATAATTTTCATTTATTGCACCAAACCATATGTCCAAAATCATTTTCTTATACACAAATCCATCAATGCACGATCGTGATAAGAACTCAATCTTGTGTACATGATACAGGATACTGTACAGAGTATACCAGTCATCTTACGAAACTAAAGCAATTTATATATAGATATGAGTGTTTATATCATGTCATCATTTGGATAACTGAGTCTGTGTTGCAAGGCCTTGTGGTCTAGTTATGCTCGCAGCAGACATTGTACGCAAGCGTCTAGCAATTTCAGTGAAGGATGGACGGAGCATTGGATCTGGAGCCCAACATTGCTCCATAAGTAATCTCCATTCGGGATCACAGAAGCTTGGCACGGGTGGCCTCAATGTGTTATTTACTATACCACCTGCATACAAGGAAGAGAAACATTTTAGATTTCATGTTATTAATGTTCGTTTTGGTTTCTATTTTTTTACATTCTATCGTTGATAAGATGATAGTTCGCAATAAATGAATTCACGTGCAGAATTTTAATAATTTCAGTGGAAAACCATTATGACATCGATATGCTGGTTACTAGCTTTACTTAGAAACTGGGATCAAAGTGCAATTAAGAAACAGAGAGGAAGATTAAGAGATTAACAGGACATGACAGATATTTGATGAACAAGCCAAGAGGGAACAAACCTATGATTGCTCCATAATGCATATTGGCATAAGGTTCTTCACCAGTAAGAATTTCCCAAAGTACAATCCCAAAGGAGAAGACATCAACCTGCAAAATGAAAGCCGTAACCAATTTATGAAGAAACCATCTTCCTGGTGTATATTTTCTTCTCGTCTTTGTATGAAGGGCCTCAAATATTTAACGATATGGTTTCCTTTTCTCTAGGAAATTCATGATTCAGAAACTCCTTATTACAATTGGTAATAGAAGACGAGAAAAGAGAACTATATGGCTGACAAATTTTATGCCGCTAATTACACATAAATGGCGGAAAGAGAATTCACACATGCCTTGAAATATTCAGAAAAGTGTTCCGGATAAAAGGGCCATCTCGCTGGAGATGAAGTGCGCACATCACATAGGAATATTGTCTACTAGCATCAATCACTGAACTTCACATCCTCCTCTCTAATTCCATGCAATATAAAAATCTAAGATAATGTGCAAAATCTTACCTTCTCAGAAACCTTATTACTGCCACCATTTAGTAACTCCGGAGCCATCCATGGAAGGGTTCCCCTGACACCACCAGTAACCAATGTATTTCTTTTGATTTTTGACAATCCAAAATCACCCACCTGAACAATGAGTAAAATAAAATGCAAATTATTGGTTGGATTCAACACTAACCATGACCTTTTTTTTTTGCTTGCCTCATTTTATTTTTTTATATCTAGGTATTATAAAATCCTTTCTCCTGCAGGACGGTAAAGCATTATGCATCTCTGTGATATTACGCCACTGCTACATTATTTGAACATTTGCCAAAGCATCCGATCAACTTAACAACGCTAATCGAAATATTTATTATCACAAATTTAGATGTTCCCTTGATTGAAGGAAAAGGGCATATCCTCTTAGTTACCTTGCATATGGGTCGGGAAGGATCCTTCAAGTTGACAAGCAAGTTGTCACATTTCAAATCGAAGTGCACTATGTTCCTTGAATGCAGATATTCCATTCCAAAAGCCGCATCCATTGCGATTATGAGCTGTTTGCGACGATCCAGATGCCTGAATATTTACAAGTGAAACCGGGAAATACAGAAAAGGAAGCACTTGTATAGTCTCACAAGTCGCGAGTAAGTAAAGTATCGGATGTAAAAGTATATCTACAACATTATAGTACCTGTCCTTGCAAATTAAAACATGTCTAAGGGAACCATTCACCATATATTCTGCGACAGTTGCAAGTGTTCCTCCAGGGCCATCTTGCACTACACCATAAAATGCTACTACATTGGGATGGTGAAGCTTTGAAAGAATTTCAGCTTCGCGCCAAAACTCCACAGCCTACAGAAAATTAATACAAGTTGACTATCATGAATCGACAGAGAGAGAAAATTTTCAATATAATCTACAAACAAACTGACCAGTCGCTCCTGCTCAGATGATCGACCTGTGAAACAGCTCTTCTTTATTCTTTTGATAGCAACATCTGAACCCCTCCACTTCCCGTGATAAACAGTCCCATAGGTTCCAGAACCTAATTCTCTCAACTCTTCAAGATCCTTATTCTTTATAATCTGTATCATAAAAAAGGTCCACAGTAAGTGGCTGAAATGGTCCAATATGATCTGATAATATTTTATCAAATTTCAAAATGAACTATCCTATAAGCATTTCATTGGTAGGTTTGTCAGTGATGTAGATAATATAACAAAGTGAGAGGTGGCACAGAAGATTATGCAACAATAATGATCAGGGGTAGTTATAATGTAAAGGCAGTTGTTTTCAAGTGTAGATGATAATATTCATATGCATGAAGCTACAAGGTAAAAAAAAATGAAACTACAAGGATGAGGTGAAGTGAGGTGAATATCAATGTATATGTACCAGAGCACATTTTAAAGTTGAGTCTTTGGTAGTTTGATGTTCTTGAAGAGAATTTCATCATCTTGTGGAGGGTGGAGAGTTTAGTTACTATGACAACTAGTGGATTTCCATCATAATGGAAATTGTAATGACTTTTAGCAGTGAGAAAAAGTTAAGGGCAACTACATTACTACAATATTTATCTGCTCTTAGCTAGTTTAGTTTTTCAGGAAGAAAGCATTATGTCTATATTGTATACAATAGAGAGAACGTTTTTGCCACAAAGATATTTTTTCTCATCATTTTTCTTTTTTTTTTAATACCCTTGCTAAGTTGTAAGGGCATTTTCTAAGGTAATAACAACACATAAATGCCCATTATTGGTTTACATGTGTGGAACATATTAATTAAATTTTCCTGATTAGGTGGCATCATACCTGCAGCATATGGAGGTCAAAATCTCCTAGGGAGACGTCGTCAACAAGAGGAAACCTGGTATGCGGTGCTTCGTCCTTCTCATCCTTAAAGTGATAAAAGAAGATTTAGAAATTACAGATAAACCAAAGCACATTCCTCAAGTTTGCATAAGGGAAAAATACCTGATATTCAGATTCAGGTATCCTCGAGTCCATTTGACCATCAAATTGCAGACTTGGAACGCCAGAGGTCTGGGGAGGATCAAAATCAGAAGGCAACTTCATGTTGTCTGGTCTGATGATGCTACTTGGTTGCTGCTGAGTATCATCCTCAAAATTGCTACAGGAATCATTGTTATCCATTGCACTTCCACTAGCTCTAGAAAGTGGATAACTATTTTCAATGGACTCCGCTTCTCCAATATTGGCATGAGTAGATGACAAACTAAGATGATCCTGATCCATGAGGGATACTTCTTTTCTTGCAAAATCATCTTTTGCTAACTTCGGAAAGAATGAACAGTGCTTAGGTTCATGTTCCATGCTCAAACCAGTTCCATCTCTCTGCAGTGGAGCATTACCGGCAGAGCTATCTACGACTCTAGCCTCAGAAAATATATCAGGCAAGAAATCACGAGGAAAACGATCATTAATATCAATAAGGATGTCTGCCTGTTCTGAAGTGCTGACGCCAACAGAGGGTTTTCCTTGGAAAGAAGTTACAGCTGGATTTTCTTCTCCAGTCAGAGGCTGTATTTGCTCCTTGGAGGTTTTTCCACTTATCTTTCCCCAGTGAAGCTTAGTAAGGTTAGAAGCAGATTCATCTTGGGGATTTTCAGAACTACGGCTAGTCATAGGGAAATTGGACACAGAAGAATCCCTATCAGGAAGTACTACAGCATTTAGGTCAGGCTTGTAAAGATTTGACTCAAGATTTTCCTCAAGTACACTGGAATTCTTTGCACTGATGTGATCAGTAACTGTGACCGACTTCTGAAATTCACTCGGTTTCTCTTCAATAGCAGGTGGGTTTGTAGGCACGGATTTTGCAGAAGCAAGAAATTCTTCATTCTGAGAATCTTCATTCCAATCAGTCAACTTGTCAATTGATTCTGTCATCTGTTGTGAAACATCTGATCGGGCATGAGTCATTAGGAACTGAGAACCAGAACGATCATCAGACTTGGACAAACGATCAAGCCCTGCCTGTTCTCTGGGAAATCTTTCTGAACGAAAAAGGCTCTGAGGAAGCACCTCTGCTTCGTAGTTGAAATCATTTGAACATGCCCCGGAGTCACCATGGACAGGCATAAATGCTTTACCAGATGTATAAAACTGGTCTTCCACATCAATCTTTTGCATATTTCCTTCCTTGACAGTATCCAGAGGAACTGAACTCCTCATATAATCCTGGAGCTTCTCACTACCTGTTGTTTGAACAACATGAGTCCCTGTGTCTTCTGCAGCACTAATGATGGATTCATCGTCTCGCGTTATGGCATTTAAAGATGAACTTTCATATTGATGTGAAGAGACAATCTTCTCATTTTTTACTCTGTGCATCTTATTAGACTCACTGATTTTGTGGACTGAGTTCTCTCCTGTCATCTTTGCATCCTTCACAAGCAATTCCTTTTCTAGAGAATGGTCCTTAAAAAACTCAACCTTCTTCGGGATTGTAGTTTCATTTTTAACCTTCGTCTTCGATATTGATACTTCTGGAACCTTTGCTTTCAAGCTACCATGTGGCTGCCCCACAGCCATAGCCCCTTTTGAAGTCATGTGCCCATAAATAGAATGTGGAATCAAGTTTTCAGCAACTGGAACATGATTTGATGGATGAGAACCACAATTATATTGCACTGGAACAGCTGATGGGATATTATTTTTGTAATCCGCATCTGGGAAGCAGTCTATCTGGTAGAAAGTGTGCAATTGATGCAATTCAGGCTGTCCATGATTCATTGTTTGCACCGGATAACCACGTGGATTGGACTCAAAAGCAGGCGATGAAGTTGGTAGCATCATCTGAGAAGATTGGTTTAAAGAAGGAATACCAACTTCTGGACGTGCAGAGCCGGCCACTGCTAAGCCAACTGCAATTTGACCAGTCTCCCGCTCAACACATAAACTCAGCAACTCCTCCAAGTTGTTTCCTGAAGTGTTCTCCATAGCAATGGAGTTTCTTCTGGATCCAAAGTCCATGCCATTTACGGCAACAACATATTGAAGCTCGGAATCACTTTCTGCATTCTCGAGACTAAGCTGAGAATCAGTTAAGTCATCATTTGAAATAAGAAATATCCTGAGTTTCTGGAATCCACCATCTTCGAGTACATAACATTCCTCCATCATATTGTGCAGATCCTCTTCACAGGAGACTGACACCAATGCATCAAGATCCTCATCAGGAAGCTGATATTTGATTGTATGAGGTTGATTATATATTATCCATGTTTTCTGCACAAGCTCCTCCCAAGAAATATCCTTGCTTATCCGGACAATACGTGATTCACCTCCAACATACCGAAGCTTTCCATCTTTTGGACGAGGCAAAATTTTACCACCAAAACTGCAGAGAATCTTCAACATTGTAGATGAGCTACCAGAAGCACTTGAAGAAGTATGATTTTGAAAACCGTGACTACTCTTACATTCTGATGAGGTTTGATTTACAGACTGAAAAGGCTGACCATAAACTTTTTCTCCGTTTAGAGAAGAGGCATTGCTCTCGGGATCTTGGATTCTCCTCTTTTCTACAGCGGAGATAGTGGAAGTATCAAGTCCACTGTCAGAAAGTGTATGAAATATTCCAAGTGTTCCCTTTACATCCATATATACTGGTGCACTATTAGGCTCATTAGAGGAATTTGGAACAATGTGCTGCCTTGGATTCACCCTTTCCCGCATAAATTCGAGAGCAAACTCCTCACCAGTCTGAATAGAATAGTTGAGAACAGGTCTAGCCCCAACTGGAAAATTGAGATCAGGTCTAACTCCAGCTGGTAAATTGAGATCGGGTGGTCTTATATAAGTTTTAATCGAATTGTATGGATCCTGAAAAGTCCATTGGTTCACAGAACCAAGCCCCTGATTTCTAGTCTCTGCAGAACCATAATGAACTTGTTCATAGTTCTTCAATTGGCCCATTTTAGCTTTTTCCATATTTTTTTCCATTTATTGATGTTCAAACTAATGGGATAAGAACCCAAGAAAACAAATGAAAACGAGTACCAAGAAAAAGCTATTTACTTTCCATATGGTAACCAGAAAGCTTTTTGGTCTCAGTCAGGCTCAAAAATAAGAAATAAGCTTTCGCTCATTTCTTAATTTAGAAAACCTGACGAAGAACTCCCTCAGCTCGAATAATCAGGACGGCACCTGTAACTATTTCTCCACAGAGTAGAACCTGCAAGCATTGTAAGCAGCCAGTGACCAGAACACCTTGAGCTAGATTATCAAATTCATGAAAAGCTTTAGGCTATGAGAAGCGAAAGAAAAGAGGATAGGGCAAAATGAAACCTAAAGAAAATAACTTTGCTCATCATATGACTTAATCTCCTCTCATAATACTGAAATTCAAACTTAAAAATTTCCTTAAATACATTAAAAATCGACAAACATAAGATGAAGTACACGTATGGGGCCCACAACTAATTGCCCTCTCATTTTGCTTAGAAACCAAACAAATAAATAAGACTTTTAAACTTCACTCATGTTCTCTTCCCCCACTTCATTGCTCCTCAGATACTTTGTGGATCCCAAAAGACTAATTGTGGACCATGCCACCCACTTCTACTGCCAAATATTGTGGCTTTTGTCCTTAACGAATCAAACAAATAATATTATCAGGGTCCAAAGAAAGCAACCAATGTTTCATATTTCTATCTTCCTGCAGGAGTACCTCTTTTGGGAAAGAAAACAATATGAAATCCTGTTTTGATTTGACTCAATTTGTTAGATTACCAGGAGTAATATTGGAGAAACCTAATTAGAGGAAACACAACTCGCACAAAATGTATGGGACGGTCAACTGAAGACAGGATTGGGTGGGGGAAAGCTTTTCTTTGAAGGCAAGATATGTTTTTGCAGAATATAGAAATATTGAAGCTAGGGCTATCAAAAGTTTAAATTCTTTAAGAAAGAATGAAAGAGATAGGGGGAATGGAAGCAAAGACCTCCAATCATCCCTCCATTTTCTATAATCTAGATACCCATCATTCACTTTTTACGGTAAGACATGACTAGCCCTGCGTTTCAGTTAAGAATTAGCCTTCTCTGAAAATGGACGTCGGACTACCTCCAGAATCAAGTTTTTCTTGGATGACGATGCAGTGCTAATCTAGCTTATAGAATGCAGTAAAAAGTTTAGCAAGAATAAACATTAGATAAAATTAGATTTCCTCATTACACCTTAGTCTACAAACAAAAGGGCCTAAATTGCAATAGTGACCTGTGATTACATAGGGCAGTTCTTATATGGGGCATGCATATTACTAAATACCAATAATTTCAAGAATATATGTTTCTCAAGGGTTAAAGGAGGATATATACTTTAGATACAAGCCCATGTTATTCCTAGTTAAACTTGCTAAAATAAAAATCTTTCAGTACAGTTCAACCAACAGATATCAGAAGTGAAATTTTAATAATCTGTCTCTTGCCTTTTCTTCTAATTTAAGTCTCTTCTAGGATTTATTGCCTCGTGAGAAAATGAAAAGATTCCCACCTTCAAAAATAGTTCAGTGCATAGCTAGTTAACACTTGTTTGTAAACATTCTTTAATAATTAACTCATAAATTCCTAAAATGATTAAGCATCTAATTTTGTAAATTGTTATCAAAATCGTGGGCGCTTGGAAATAAATTAAATTTTGTTTTAAAAAAAGAAAGAGAAACAATCAAACTACCAAACAAGTATGCATCAAATTGTAAATCAATACTTACCATTTTGACGAATATACTTAACAGTAAAGCAAAATAAATCATAGTTGTAGAATTCAGATACAAACCGTCTACTCGAAATCTCTCTATACAGAGATCTAAATGAAACAATCGAAATTCTAAAAAATGAGTGGAGTAAACATTCGACTTTAATTGAGCTAAAGAATTTACCTTTTCAATATGATGAACTTACAGTTAACAGAAAAGCCATCTCTCTCTCTCTCTCTCTCTCTCTCTCTCTCGCTGTAGTTGGTAGTTATATACATGAAATGTACGCCTGAATTTTGATACAGACACTTCAGGTTTGGTTCCTCTCTCGTTCCTTTCACTCCAATCTTCTCCAGTTAGATCTAATACGATACTCATTTTAGGACAAAGGTTTTTATTTTTTTACACGCTTTTGGAGAGTCGAACAGGAGACTGGAGATGACACCAATAAGGATATAATTGTCATTTACTGATGGAGTGAAAATATCAGTTCTCTAGTCCTTTCTCCTTTGAGAGGATGTCGATCATGACATTTTAGTATTTTATTGCAACTGTTCCATTTATTAGTAACTTTCTAATATTTGTCGGTCTGCGTGTTGATTAATCTTCCAATCTCACGTACATAGTGAGTGTATGCTGATAAAATATAGAGATGAAAGCATAGAAATTATTTATATAATCTAATGTAAGCATCTCGTTAATTAAGATATCAAAATGTGACATTCAAATAGAAGTCTTCCAAGTGAGACTGGATCGACACATTCGCTCGTGTAAACTTACACAAGCACCACAACTGTATCGCATTTGTTTAGGAAAGTTATGACACAGATTATCGTAATGAAAGCGTTGAAAGTTAACATGAATATGAAATCTATAAATGTAAATGAAAAATTGTCCAAACAAAAGCAACTTCAACTTGTTGATTTCAAAATCAGTTTTGACTTTCTAAAAATTTTGCATCTTAGTACATTAAAAAACAGGCAAGACTTGTAGAAGAAAATATATAATATTTGGCAAGATATAATGCAATAAAATCTCCAATGTCATAATATGGTCCAACTTATGTTTCGTAACTAAAAAAAATAAAGGAAAGCAAAAATGGCAATTTTCTCGATGATTCAACTCCGATGGATTTTATGGATCGTTGTTGATAAATTGAAAAAGTTTCAATTTAATGCATCATTGATATCTAATGAATAGACGATCAAATTCATATTTCATCTCCAATGAATTTTGTATATATAACTCAAATTTCCATCTAACTAGTATTATTTAATATAAGAGAGAAAAAAATAACAAAAGGAGACCGAGAGAGGAAGCATATTTAAATTTTGACGACTAACCCCCACGTAATAGAATCTCCAATAGATCTTCTTCACAATGTCTATTATTATTATTATTGCAATGATCCTATTCCATTTCAAAAATGAAAAGTTCGACAAAATTGGATTTTAAAAAAAGAAAAAAAATTTGGATGCAGTTTCCTCTTTTGGCGTTGGAGGATACAATTATTAGATTTTGATTTTTAAAATAATAAAGTACTAAAAATTTTACAAAATAACAAATCTAAAATTAGGGAATTTGGGAGGATAAAATAGTTAAGACTCATGATTCCATTTAACGACCGCTTAATTAATTTTTCCACAAACAAATTAACAAATTACTCATTTAATATGTTAGATCCGATTTTCTAATTTTATCTAATTATCTTTTTCGAGCGAAATT
>CAIGRT010134328.1:0-11231 GCA_903798405.1 Fraxinus platypoda
AAGTAGGCCGTTCAAAATTAGTATTTCGAAAATTTCGATAACATGCTAACTTTAAAAATTCTCTGACAATCATATGCTAATCGACTCTACAAATTAATTATGTCATCTCAAAGCTTATTTCGAGAACTACATTATAAGCACATCGAATAATCTAAATAAATATCGAAATTAGTTAAAGATTTTTAAACGTGAGTCTTAAAGAAAAGCGTCTTCGCATTTTTAAAAAAAAAAATTCAATTATTTCATTAACATTTATTATTTTTGCGATATAAATTTCTCAATGTAATTTTCATCATTTTATTAGGAAATTTTATATGGAATATGACATCAAAAATTTTCGAAATTTTACATCCGAAAAAGTCATATCCCATGTAAATTTTCAGATGTAAAGTTACATGGGGTATAATATTTTTAAAATTTTACATCCGAAAAAGTCATATTCCATGTAAACTTTCAGATGCAAAATTATATGGGGTATGATTTTTTTTGACGTAAATTTTCGATTGTACTCCTAACTTCTTTTCAAGTTCGATTGTGCCCCCTAACTTTAAATTTCTTCATCCGCCTCTACCTAGGGATGTCAACATGTACCAAGCTGCCCAACGCAGACCTTTCTATGCCGGCTTTGCACGGGAGCCCTGCCCAAAAACTTCACATATCTAGATGTAGCACATCATTACCATATAGCAAAAGAAAAATCAGAGAATTGGATCCTGCTAATCAGTAAATCTACAACATGTTTATGCTTTATAGTTTTCTAGAAACAGTTTCCAAAGAACTGTTGTACATGAATTCCAAACAAAATACACAAAAGTAAAAAAAAATTCCACAAGAACAGAGAAAGCGGAACTAGTACTTCCATTAATGGAACTGGAACCATATGGAGAAAAGCTAATACTAGATTCATTGTTCATAGCCATACACAAATGTGAAAGCCACAAGCTAAAACATGCAAGTTATAGTAGAAGACTGCTCAAACACTGCCCTTTATGGGTTCACTGGATGCACCTTTATCACCCAATTCTTCAAAATAATCCTCTCGGGCATTATCAGCCAACATCAGGGCAACCAACCAGAAAAGGGTAGAATCAAGCGATAGAAAGGCACCTCCACCTAGAAGTCCTGTCTTAGCCGTAGGGCATCGAGTTTCGAGATTGTGGTGAACATTCCGAGCATGATGGAGCTGCTCTGTGATTGTAGGCCATAACAACATTGCTGCAGCTAATCCAGTCACGCCCCTTCAAAACATGAGCTTTAGAAAATAAATAATAATGGAAATATCAAATGCATGAACAGCAGAAAGTGAGCTTATAGGAGATAAAATTAGAGCATGTACGGTCGGCTAAGCTAAAAAAGGTAATAGTTACTTTAAGCAACTTTTTGTTTCAACCATGTTCGGATAACTCGCCTTTTCTGAATTCTAAGGAAAAGATTTATTTTAAAAGAAAATCTTAATTTGCTGTCAAAATAAGTAACTTGTACCCCACTTTCACCAATGAAACATTAACACTTGTAAGACAAGTAAATATGTTTATAAGTTAACTTTTTAAACTTGAACAATCAGGCTCTAAACCTTTTTAGGATTATGTATTGATAATTCCATGGCCAATATTTGGCTTACTGATCTCAACATCGAACTGTCCCTCAATTTGTAATATGGAAGGTATCAATTTCCTTATTCTATATCCACCAATATAGCAATTTCACAATAGTGCTGTGGTAAACAATGATATATCTAATAAGATCATTAACAGACCTAATAGTTATTTTTATTTATTATTTAGAAAACATGCTGATGGACCTAATTACAACACCGTTAAAGCAATATACAAAGAAAAAGGACTACCAAAAAGCAATTGATAAAATCATCAAACGTTAAATATAATCAAAAAGTTTACTCACAAGGCAATGTTGAAGAAGACGATGAAGCTAGTTTTTCGGAATAAAGCTGCCTGTGGAACTGACTTTCCTTTGTATGGGTAAAACAAAGATAAATAACCAAATGCAGTACAGAGAGCAAGGAATGCAACGGACAAGTAACCCAACACTACAGTGGGATCAGACGGATATTTGCAAATAACAACGCCCTTCCCAGTTATAACATTTCCTGATGCAGGCTGCAAAATCCAAGCAGAGAAGAAGCAAAAGATGTTGCATTACAAAACAAATACATTACTATCTGAATGAGGCGGTTCAAAAGTTATACAAATATTGCTTACATTACTCATGTATAATGTTTTTAAAATTTGCTTAGAATTATAAGGAAAAAAACATTCTATGCATTGATATTTTGTTACTTACAACCAACACACTGAACAACATGCTTTATCACCCAAGCAGACGTCACATAGATCCAGAACAATATAAAAGAGATTCCTTTAAAGGAAGATTTCCATCTTCTGTTTAGTTTTTAGTTACAGAAACACTTGAATGACATTTAAGAATGAAAATGTGAATATATGGGTTGCATACTAGTATAGTTCAAGATATGAGATGCAAAAAATCCAATTAGATTTAAAAACGAAAAACGAGGTTGTAGCAAACAAGTATGCAATTGTCTGAATGAGAAGGCTTCAAAAATTATATGAATCTCACTTACATCCTTCATGCATATTTGGTTTTAACTTTAGCTAAGAATTCTATGAAAAGACACCGAAATCGACATTTTGTTCATTCCACCTATATTACTCGAGGATTGTCAAATACAAAACGATTGCACAAGATGGGTGTACCAGTCTCTTTGCTGCTAAATATAAAAACAAAACTAATCAAAATTCACCAGTCAAATTCTAGTTCAACAAGTTAAGTTTATTATTTTCCAAGAGTGGCATTATAAAATGGGAAACATTCATCATGGACCATTCTATATGCACAAAAATAAACAATTTTTCGTTCTTGCACGATACCAAAGTTGTTCCTACTTGTTATTATAAATCTAATATAACAAAAGAAAATATACCAATCGAGCTAAAAAGGAACAGAAAAATAATAGTGCAAAGAACGTTACAACACTAAACAAACCTAAAATTTAACTACAAATGCTGAAGGCAACCTAGAGTTCCAGTAATATTCGGGGTAAAAACATTTGATCAATCAACTAAAATTATAAATATAATAGCACTTGATAAAAGTATGAACATGCTTCAATTGTTCTCTTGAGATAAAATTTCAACCTTCTTGTTTTCAGCAATAACTCCAGCTATGAAGGACAGAATACCAAAGGTTGATACTATCAGAGACATTTGTTTCATAGTAAACGCCATT
The DNA here is from genome assembly GCA_903798405.1 of Fraxinus platypoda. Classification (NCBI taxonomy): domain Eukaryota; kingdom Viridiplantae; phylum Streptophyta; class Magnoliopsida; order Lamiales; family Oleaceae; genus Fraxinus; species Fraxinus platypoda. The sequence goes on from CAIGRT010134328.1 coordinate 3,265, forward strand.
GCTTCTTCAACTTTAGGAAGCTACCTGCATCAATTTTCACCATGAAGATCAGAAAATCCGAAATTAAATTCGACCCACGAATAATATCATAAGATTTAATAAAAAGGGTTTTTTTTTTCCTAATATTATGTCAAATTAAATCCAATAAATTCCAAAAATTTGAAAAAGACGACCCCTTTTAATATCAATCACACTCCTTCAAAGAAAAACAAGAATTCTAACTAAAGATTAACCATTGTACAGTCAAATACTCACAAATCATTAAGAAAAACAGATACAAAAAAAAAAAGAGAAAAAAATATGTACCTCTGCGCACCAAAAGAATTGATGAAGATAAATTCAGATCTCTTTACATGTATATGGGTATGTATATTTATGTTCAACGCTGAGTAGAGAGTAGTGATGAAGAAGATAAGAATTGCTGACTTCTAACTGGGTAATTATTTGAGAATTTGTATTCTAAGTGCAATCTAATTAAAACTACTTTTCCTAATGGGGTGGGATTCCCTGCAACAGATAACACAGGCTTGTGGTCTGTACACACGTGGAAATATACTATTGGAGGATTATATGACAACGGGCCGGGCTATGATGGACCCGGAGAGATTGTGCAAGTGAATCTGGATAAGATTTTGAGAGCAGTCCGTTTGGGGGAACATCATGTGTGTGCCCGGTTTGACTCTCTACATTGCCTTTGATGTGAGATTTTTAAGGGTTTTACTACGTGTATATAGCAATGTACATATGGGTGTCCATAATGACGAGTCATGTCATTGGCAGCGCCCCCCAAATCAGGGGTGCTATTTGTCCATTATGGATCCGATTTTTAATCGAAATTGATTGTCTCGAAGTTGGAGATTTGGAATCAAATTTGTCATTTTTTATTATTTTTTATTTTTTATAATTTATTCACTGTAATTCAATGATTCAACCCAACAAATAGCAAATTTACAAGATTCAGACAATAATAAGTTTGCAAGACCAAATTAGTAAGTACCATAATAAACCGCATGCAAAGTTACTTTCGAAATTGAATGCTATTATACTAAATGTTGGATGCTATTGGATAACATATTTGTACTGAATTTAGAAAGTGTTGAAAGATATAATTGTTGACATATTTTATTTCTTCTATTTCTGCTAGATATTAAAAAGATGATTTGTATTGTTAACTCCCGATTTTAAAAATATATCATGGATGACTCCGGAATTGGAACTTGTAATTATCTTTGTTCTCTTGTAATCTTCCTTGAACTTTAATTCGAGAATTCTTCTTGCATACACTATAACTAAATATTTTCATTTTCGATTTGCGTATTTCACTATTGATCTTGACTGAATATTTGCTTTAAATTCATTTTGCAAGTATTTTGGATTAACAACTGATCGAATAAGTCTCACTTTCCACTCTACCGTAGTACAATAATCTTCAATATTTTCTATCACACAAGACTTTGTTCATAAGTATTCCTATTGAAGCTTGCCTCTTATCGTTGTATACGAAAATTTGATTTCATTAACGTGAAAGTCTCAAAATACAGGTACTAAGTATGCCTTCTAATGTCTAAATATTCATTCTCTTTACATATCGATTATATGATAACACATTGTGAAAAAATTTAAGGTTTCTATTCGATATTGTTGGCTCTGGATCTCCACGTCATTGTATTGCTTTCTTGTAACTTCAAACCATCCGGATGGATGGAGATAAGATGGGTTCACTAGGTGAAATCATCCTAAGAAGAGGCCCCAATGAATACTATGGCAAAGGAACTACCACCGGAGGTTCCGCATCTGGAAGGGACACGAGAGGGAGCGCCGCATGAACCACTGGTGTGTACTTCAGACCAAATCAATGCCATGATACAGAATTTTGGTAAACTAAACCATGGCTACAATGGTGACTATGCCGAACTATAAAACGAATTATAGCGATGAAAGCAAAAAATAAGTGAGGTAATTTATTGTATGAGTGTTGACGTGTGCTCGTCTCTTACTTCGTTTTTTTCTTCTTTTTCTTGTAAATCTGTTTCGAGTGTCAATATTTTTTATTGAGCTTAATCTCTCCAATGTTGAACATGCGTTGAATTTCGGCTTGTGATTGTTGATTTCGTTCCAGATTTAGATTGGGGGGGTGGGGGGGGGGGTGGGGTGGTTATGATGGATGTCTTTCTTTGTTAGCTAACTTCTCAAATCACTCTCTAGTTCAAACCTGTTCGGAATATAATCTCAAATTTAACACATGCTGAGTTAGGGAGATTATTGGACGAGGCCAAGAGAATGTGGCCCATTGGGCCTTTCAAACATTTCCTTATGGACTTCTCATAATTTAATTGGGCCAGACTGTTTATATGACATTGGCTTACTGACATTGTTGAAGCTCATGTGGGTCAGCCCAAAGTATCCAAGTTTCTCCCCTCTTACAAGAAAGGCAAATTTTTCTGGGGAACAATTCACAATTACAATAAGCCCCTATAAATTAAAACTTAGATTTTAATTTAAATCAAAGTCAACAATTGATTTCAATAACATGTTTCATGGGATTTACAGCTTTTCAACCACACACTCATTAACTTTGATCAAAATTTACTAAAAATCCAATTTTAATCTCCATCAAACGGCATAAAAAATTTACTAATTTCAAATACACTTTTAAACTTTTTCATTCTCAAAATAATATATATTTTTAAAATTTTTTTAGACTAACGTATATCATATACACATTTTACCATGCATGTTTCCACCAATGTCACTGTCACCACCACTTGTTACACTAAGTGTTACATTGCTATTGCCTCAACCACCACTTGTAACATGCAGTGTTACGCTACCACCAACGTTATCACTACCATCGATATTATTTATGACATTCGGTGTTATATAATAATTGTCTTCGCTACCACTGTTCATAACATATTGGTGTTACACAGTGGCAATTACCATTACTATCGTTTGTTTCCACCATCACTACCGACGCCGATCTCACCTACAACCACCATAAAACCCGCCAATCTAGTATTGCCACCATCAAATCTGCACAACCATCCCAACAGTGGCAACCACCATCTCCATCATTCCAAAATAAACACAAAATGCCATCTCCACTACCCCATCACTTGTAACATGCATCGTTATGCTACCACCATTGCTATTACCTCCATTGATTCCATGTGTCTTTCTTGTTTTGCTTTATGTATTAGTTTAGAAACAAGAGTGCAAGGAAATAAATACATGGAAGCATATTGGACACGTTGTCAAATAATTTTGGGCCATAATATAATCGAAATTAATCTACACTATTTGAAGAAAATAAGTGACCTGAACATCGTACACCAAAAAGTTGAAGAAGGGGTTCTTGGTGTGTAGGATGTTGGCAAAACTGAGCCCTAATCTTTGTAGATACTATCTTCGGGTCAATCGAAAAGACACTTCAAAATTATCAAATAGTTTCAATAGTACTTTCATTACGGTGTCTTTATGTTATTGAGAGAAAAAAGATAAAAATTCAACTGTTATAAGTTATGAAGAAAAAAATGTACTGCCCTTTTCTTATGGCCAAATTTTAACTGTCTCCTAAATGTTACATCAAGCTGCTGCAGCCTCTGAAACATTAATTTGATGGTTGTTGAGAAAGAACGCCAAAATTCATTTCATCAATTCGGGTGGAGAGCATTAATAATCCTAGAGTACTTTATCGTTTTTCCATACCCGATGTCAAAATGATGACATTTAAAATTACCAATAATTTAAATAATGTGAGAACCGTCAAATATTGTTCATTAGGGGACTAACCTGCAAAATAACACTTGAACGTCCAAGGTGATACCGGTATCGTCCAAAACTGGAGGCCGCTCTGACGCTCAAGTTAGCCGAGCACTATAAATATAATACTCATAAGAGAATTGTGTATGTAATGTAATAAGTATATTATGTGTGTTTTCTTTAAATGATCTTTAGATCATTAGATGTCTCAAATTTTCTTTTATATTGGTCTTGCTCATAGGTGACATTTGCTAAGTTGTATAAACTTTCCATCAAGTTAAGAGAGTAATTGCTAGGTTTAAGTTGTTTAGTCCAACCAACCCAAGATTGGAGCTGAGTAGGCTTCGATAGGGTCAAATTTATTAATATCGCTTCATTAAGGATCAATAGCATAATTTTAAGAGGATAACTTATGACAATACAATGTGAATGATGTGGCTCTTATTTGGTGTAGATTAAAAGTTGATAAAAATCTTAAATCAAAGTCAACAATTTTAATCGTACATTTCGTAGGATCCATAACTTTTAAACCACATATTTAATCAACTTATATCAAATTTACTAAAAAATTGATTTTAATGTACACCCACAAGAGCTTAATAGCATGATGTGACAATATGCTTATCTTTTATTCTTTTCCGAACAAAAAATTCATTGCCAAATAATTATTTGGTAATTGCCGCTCTCATAAGTAGGATCGGCCAAAACAAAGGCATCAGTTTTAAAAATGTGTTCTTGAACATGTTTTAAGTTTAAAATAAGCTTTATTTTTCGTTTTTTTTAAACACTATCTATTTTTTATTAAGTATTTTTATGCACTTACCAATTCAAAAATGGAGGATTTGACATTGATTTTTATCTCTTCTATTAATAGAAAGTATTGATACAAACGGTGGGTGATAAGAATAACGACTAGAAACCAATTTTAAATGAATTAGTTAAACCTCTTCAATATTCTTTATTCCATCGCATCAGTTTCAATATTCTTCCCATCCTCAACGGCTAGAACATTAGTTTGGCTGTTCACCTTCCCACCTTTCAATGTAGTCTTTAATATTTTCACCTGCTTGTCTTGCTGTTTTTCAATACTGGATTACAACTTCTTGCTTATATAAATTCTGTAAGCTTGTATGGCAAATGTAACAAAACACAAAATAATATTTTCTAAACTTATCTTTCTTTCCTGTTCTCNCAAAACACAAAATAATATTTTCTAAACTTATCTTTCTTTCCTGTTCTCTATTTTCTTTATGGTATCAGAGCATCCATGATTGAAACACGTGAGCCTAAACTTACCAATCAAAATTTCCATCAATGTGCCAGCTTAATCTCCACCAAACTCACCACTTCAAATTATTTGCTATGGAAATCTCAAGTTCTTCCCCTTATTAAAAGTCTTGGACTGGAACATCACATTGTTGAAGATGCTGGGATTCCATCAAAATTAATAAAAGAAGGAGATGACAAGGAGGTTGTCAATCGAGAATTTATTTCTTGGACAAACAATGACGGATTGCTAATGGCTTGACTTATGGGTATGATGACAGAAGATGTAGTGAGCATGACAATCAGAGGAAAAAACCTCTCAACATGTCTGGCTTGCTGTTGAAGAACAGATTCTTCCTGCAACTAAAGAGAAGTAATCTTGGCTTAAGGACAATCTCTACTCAATGAAGAAGGGATCTTTGTTATTAGAAGATTTCTTCAAGTGTTTCAAATGCATTTGTGATTGCAGCCATTGGAAGACCAATTTCTAATAAGGACAAAATTGCAAATGTTGGCCAAGACACCATTATCAAGCTTCAACCAATTTCTTCTTGCTTTACAAGGTCATGAACAAAGTACTATTGCTCAAAAAGAAGAAGAAAAATCACTTATTTCATTATTCCATTTCTTTTAACAAAAATTCATACTTAATTATCGAAAGGAAAAAAGTACTATTGCTTTACAAGGTCATGAACTAAGTACTGTTGTCGAAACTGCCCTCACTATGATGTTTCAGTATTCCATTTCTTTAAAATTTTGGGTTGATGCCTTTCTCACCGCTGTCTATTTGATCAATAGGATGCCTCTCTCGACTCTTGACATGACAAGCCCATTTCAAAAGATGTTCAAGCGTTCTCCTGAATATAGTGGATTACAAATTTTTGGTTGTTAGTGTTTTCCCTATCTTAGGGATTACACTAAAAGTAAATTTGATCGCAAAACTTGTCCTTACATTTTCATTGGCTATAGTCCTATACATAACGGCTACCGTTGTTTGGATCCTAAAACGAACCGAGTTTATATTTCTCGTCATGTTATTTTTGATGAAATTGTCTTTCCTTTTGCTAACAATAATTCTTCTATACCATGTATGCACGAACCAAGCCAAATGGTGACATTTCCTAGTTTTGATGAGTGGTTTCAACCAAACATAGATTCTTCTCAAAATAACGATAATTCTCAAACGCAATGTAGTAGTTCTCAATCTTCAGCCCTTCCAAGTTCCAACACTTTGAGCACTGACTGTTGTTCACTATCTCCAAATTCTTCTAACACTCTTTCACCGTCATCCACGGAATTATCACCTTCTCCTACAAAATCTCAAGAAGCTGAACCAAACACTGGTTCTATTTCTGAATCTTTAAGACAAATAAATACAAACCATTCTTCTACTACTAAAATAATCCAGATATCTCTAGTCAATTGTTTATTGATCTTCCATTTTCTTCTCATTCTCCATCCCCATTACCAACCTCCGCATCTATTCCAAATCCACAGTCAAATGTCTCTTATTCTAAAAACAATCATCCAATGACAACTCGTCAAAAACTTCATACAAACCCTGCTTTGAATTCGAAATTAGCATTACTCACAACCAACTCTCCTCAAAGTGAACCAAAAACCCTTAAGGCAACCTTAAAAAATCCGTTTTGGGTCGGTGCCATGAAAGAAGAACTTCAAGCTCTTCATTACAACCAAACTTGGACACTTGTTCCTCATCCTGATACACAAATGTCATTGCCTCAAAATGGATTTATCGCATTAAATACAAAGAAGACGGGAGCATTGATCGTTTCAAAGCTCGCTTAGTCGCTAAAGGATTTTCTCAAATTCTAGGTTTAGATTTTGATGAAACTTTTAGTCCAGTAATAAAATCTACAACTATTCGCCTTGTTCTTTCTATTGCAGTTAGCTCAAAATGGGATATGAGGCAATTAGACGTAAAAAATGCATTCCTTCATGGGCACCTCAAAGAAACAATATACATGGAGTAATCTCCAGGCTTTATCGATCAGAAATTTCCGTCTCATGTTTGCAAACTTCATCGTTCTATCTACGGGCTTAAACAAGCCCCTCGCGCTTGGTTTGATTGTCGTTCTCAATCTCTTTTTACTCTTGGATTTAAGTGCAGTGAAGCCGATTCTTCAGTATTTATCTTAAAAACTAATCATGATCTCATTATCATTCTAGTATATATTGATGATGTGATTATTTCTGGACCAAGTTCTTCTACCATTCAACAAGTTATTCATACGCTAAGCTCACGATTTGCTCTAAAAGATCTAGGTTGAATTAATTATTTTCTAGGCATTGAAGTGAAATATGTTAATGGTGGCATTTCTTACTGTATACAAAATATACTAAGAATTTATTGGCAAAAGCTCATATGCAAAATTGCTATCCTACTGCCACTCCCATGGCTATCAAAATGACACCAACTCCTACTGATAATGATCTTGTCGATGCCATTGAATTTAGAGCTCTTGTTGGCAGTCTCCAGTACCTAACTTTTACTCATCCTGACATCACACATGCTGTCAATCGCATTTGTCAACACTTCCAAACACCAACTGCTGCTAATCTTCGAGATGTTAAACATATTCTTCGGTATCTCCAAGGGATAGTATATCATGGAATTCGTTATCTTGCTCAAAGCTCTCCCACCTTATATACCTTTCAGACTCTAATTGGGCTGGTTGTCTGCACACTCGTCGCAACACAACTGGATACTCTATTCATCTAGGTGCTAACTGCATTTCTTGGAGCTCAAAGAAATAAACAACCGTTGCTCGTTCTAGTGCCGAAGCCGAGTATCGATCCTTAGCTTCAACTGTAGCTGAACTTACTTGGATTTCCTTTTTACTTCGTGAAATAGGCTTCTCTCTGTCATGCACTCCTTTGCATAGTTAGCAAGTGCATGAGAAATAAAGGAATGTGTA
>CAIGRT010134338.1:0-13649 GCA_903798405.1 Fraxinus platypoda
GGTTAAAGGCTTTCCAATGGTATCCAAATTCGACGGTTTGGGGCTTGGCATAGAACGGTGGAGCTTGGAGGAGTCGTCCCATGGCTGGAGCTTGGAGGTGGATTTTAGATGAATTTTGAAGTTGAGGTCCTCTAGCTTTTAAGTGATCGTGTTTTGGTGTTTTAGGTTTCAATTAGAACATAAAAGTCCTAAAACTTACTTCAGTGACCATTTCTGAAATCCCCTGAAAGTTGAATGACCGTTTCTGCAAGTTTCGAACTTCAGTGACTGTTTTGTAATTTTGCTATAACTCCAGTGACCATTTGTGAAATTAACCCGTAAGAGAAAAAAAATGAGAATGAGAATGAAATAGATAATGAGTGCCAAACATGGGCTTAATTAACACAAATTGCGAGAGACTCCAAGGGGCGCATGTGACGCCCCCTGTTCGTCCAGACTTGGACAATAGCGAAACTCTTCAAACAATTTTGCCCCCGGTGGGAAAATTCCCTTTTCCTTCGACTAAAAAAAAATAAAAATGTCTACCCTAAAACCACCCTACTGGAAGCTCAGTGAACCTCTCTCACACCCGAACACTCCCGTATTCCACTAAACCCCACATTCCAAGAAATTTCTTGCTCACAAATAATATCTTCTCGTTTGACCAGAACCCCAATTCCCATTTGATCTACTATAGGTTTTACTTTACCTATTATCCTCTATAGCCACAACCAAAATCCTCTCCCTTTACTCAAAACCAGATAATTTTATTTTTATTTATTTTTGTTTTTTATTTTTTGAAAAAGATGAATATGACTCCGGAATCTGGTTACGGGTGTTTCGGAGACGGGGTTTTTCCTCCGGGATTCAGATTCCACCCAACGGATGAAGAGCTTGTGCTCTACTATTTGAAGAGGAAGATCTGCAGGAGACGACTCCGTCTTGATGTCATTGGAGAAACCGATGTTTACAAGTGGGACCCAGAAGATTTGCCTGGTAAATTTTCACTACCCACTTATTTTTTTTTTCAATGCTGATTTCAGTTATTTAGTTGCTGATTATATGGTTTTGTAGATGGGTTTGTGATTTTTGACTTTATTTTATAATCTGCATCAATTAATTTTGTTTTGGTCCATTTTTTTATTTGATTCTTTCTTTCTGATCGTGATTATGTTCAGTGGGTTTTTATTGACGTACTTGTACGTTTTAGCTTTTTTTGAGTACAGATGATCAATTAGATTCAGAATTATTGTTGATTAACTTTGTAGTAAACGAGTTGTATGATTAATTTGGGCGTGTTTTAACTAATTATCGACATATTTCAATTTTTTGAATCATGTTTAGTTTAACCACTCGATTTATTCAAATGTGGGTCCCCTGATTTGATTTAACAAATAATTATTGGCTCGATTTATTTGGGTTTATTTTCATGAATTGTCTTTTCTTCTAATTTTATTCTGGAAATCAATTAGCATTGTGGATTTACAAATATGACGAGGTAAACGGTTGTTGCGACTAGTGTTAAGGGGAAAGTGGACAAAAAAAATTAACTTTAGACATAATTAACTGTGTTCCTATGTTGACCTGTGCTGGTGCATAAACTATAAACGAAATAGGTCGCACAGGATTCAATACCAACTCACACCTGATAGACGCTTCTTTTTTCGTTTTACTGTAGAATGAATTCTATGATTTTTTTTAATTTTTTCCCCTTGAGCACTTAATTGACCAAGTTTTCACATATCTTAAATGCAGGGATATCTAAGTTGAAAACTGGGGACAGGCAATGGTTCTTCTTTAGCCCCCGTGATAGGAAGTATCCAAATGGAGCAAGGTCCAATCGAGCAACAAGGCATGGATACTGGAAAGCAACTGGGAAGGATCGTATAATCACATGTGGTTCACGTGCTGTTGGGTTAAAGAAGACTCTAGTCTTCTATAAAGGTCGTGCCCCTAGTGGAGAACGTACGGACTGGGTGATGCATGAGTATACCCTGGACGAGGAGGAGCTAAAAAGATGCCAAACTGCCCAGGATTATTATGCACTGTACAAGGTTTTCAAGAAGAGTGGGCCAGGTCCCAAAAATGGCGAGCAATATGGTGCACCCTTTAGGGAGGAGGATTGGGCTGATGATGGACTAGATGCCAATGGAGTGGTTGACCAGGAGAACCCTGTAAATCAGGCAAATGAAATCTTGCCTGTAAATAATGCCCATGTTAATCGTCAAGTGCCGCCTCCATTAAATGACCTCGAGGAGTTCATGAACCGAATAGCAGAAGACCCCATATTTGTTGAGCCACTTGGAGTTGATATTGACTATGCTCTGGATCAGTTTGCGGGTGAGGAGGGAACTCAAAGTACCTTACTTGAGGAATCTGTAGGGCATTTACCTGCAAGAAGTACAGTGCTCCAACCATGCAGTGAACAACATAATGTGCAATCCAGTTTAGACTTGGCACAGTCGGGAACAACACAGTTACAGTTTTACGAGGTTCCTGAGGTCACTTCTGTTCCAAATGGTAACCATGGACAGCCTCAGGTGACCGAAGAGGATTTCCTTGAAGATTTTCTTGAAATGAATGACCTTATTGGTCCAGAACCGACCTTGAAAAATCTAGATAATCCTCTGGACGATTTGGATAATCTGCAGTTTGATGGGTTCGATGGCTTGAGTGAACTTGATCTCTACCAAGATGCACCCATGCTTCTTCATGAGATGGGGCCTGTTGAATCTGGGCAGATTTCTCGACCATACAATTTTGATAATGGAGTTATGAACCCTATCTCAAGTTCTTATCTGAACAATCTTGAGAATAGTGCTGCGAATTACCAGCTGCAGACACATTTAAATGATGCAAATGATATCAGTTCTCAGCTGTGGGCGGATGAGCAAATATCCAGTCTTTTATCTGATACGGACGCAAATGGGGGGATGATTATTCCTTCACCAGCTTCAGGTACTAAATAATTGAAAATTCAAGTGATGCTTTTTCGAGCAGCCACGAATGTATCCGCGATCTCCCTATTATAATTATTCACGAGCTGTGCAACATTTATTCTCTTCTTTGACAAACCTCAAAGAGCTCTTGGTCTGATGGATGGTAAAATCTCTCGTGCCCAAGTGGGAAATGGGGGAGTTTTAGTCGGCTTCAAGAGCTCTTCTTCTAATTTAGTAGTCAGACTGTTTTTTAATGTTAGTTTTGGCTTGTTTAGGTATGGTACAAGAATATCAAAATCAAAATCAAAGTGATTCGGTCAATCATTCTACTGGAGCAAATCAAAATCCAAGTGGCGAGCCTGATAATGTTACACGCTCGTGGTTCTCCTCTGCTGTTTGGGATTTTGTGGAGTCTATACCCACAACTCCTGCTTCAGCTTCAGAAATTGCTTTGGTAAATAGAGCTTTTGAGCGTATGTCTAGCTTCGGTAGGGTAAGAATAAATGCCAGAAACATGAATCTTGCTGCAGGTAATACCTCTGCAACTTCAAGTTCTTCAGGCAAATCTAGGAGTGGTTTTTTATGTTTATCTTTGCTTGGAGTAATGTGTGCTATTGTGTGGGTGCTGATTGGAACTTATGTAGCTGTTACGAATTGATACTTATCTTCATGAATATGTAAATGGGAATTTTTGCTTATGTGCGTTACCTGAAATTAATGGATAATTGAACTAATTTATCAATTTTTATTGCAAATCAGGAAGGGAGGGTAAAAAAGGAAAACAAGAACAAAGAACCTTGTCAAATTGTTTATTTAGAGGTTTGCATTGCACTAGCAATTTCACATCAATTTTCTTTGCTATCTACTGTGTTTTCTTAGAGGCCCTGTTTTGTTGCGTTCTTGTACCATAAAAATGTACATAATTAGGATCTTCCTTCAATTTCAGTCTCTGTTGGCACATATTCACCTCCCCATTGTCTTATTCTATCTTTGGCAATTGAAGCCTGCATTTAGAAACAAATTTATTATTAGGGTGTAATATAGTATATAAATCTGTTAACAATAAGCGATTATTCTTACCTCTTTGTTCCAATTAGTCCTGTATATCATCCAAAACAGGACACCAGTTTGAGCTATTGTCCCTGACAGCATTCCATACCAAATGCCCTGAAATCAGAGCAAACCTTTCGAAAACGTGAGGTAAAATCTTTCATTTTTGGTTCCGATCCCAAGCATTTAAACTAATATACAGCGAGATCCCTTGAACGGTTTCCATTCAGAAAATTGTCAGCTGATCATGGGAAATTAGACAAAATCTCTGGTTTTCCCATGAAACTAGAGATCCGATCTGTGCCAATTACCCTAAAAAGAATGGGAAAAAGGAAAATATAGATGTTTACATACCCTTACTCCCATTTGAAGAACGTATCCCAGTGTGATGCCCAATGGAATTCCAAATAAATAGTAGCAAGCAATGTTCACACATGCTACATAGGTTTGCCAGCCTGCTCCAATGGCCATTCCTGTACATAACAAGTTGAACACGATTTAACCAATTTCTTGCATCCATAACGGCTTGTGACAAGTTCGACTCAACATGTTTTGAACAGTTTAGGCTCAGATAATGCAAGATGCCTGAAGTATGTTGCAAGACTCTTAACAAGTGATGTCCCTTAAAATGGTGTCGGAGCTAGATAATTTTAGGTATGTCAAACTATGTTAGGTCATTTTAAACCTATGAACTTTTTTCAGATTTTGGGCGTGTTATAATATTTCTGAAAAGGCCATCTCGAGCCACCTACAAATCGGTCTTGGTAGCTCGATGAGCATGTTTGGAAAGTATTTATAAATCATTCAAATTTTAAATAGATAAAAAAAAAAAGTAGTTGACAAGTGAACGGTAATTATGAATCCCTCAAAATATTTAGATAAAATATGATTTGAGTGTTTATAAACAGTTTATAAATATGGTAGCTCCGCTCTTGCATATCATGAAGATGTACGATATGATTTTAAAGATGAAGATTATGCATACTGGAGAGGGTAGGTTGAACCGTGTTAATAATAACGCTAACTCCTAGCAAAGGAGTAAGATCATGCACAACCTTCTGAACTTCCTCATTGTTTGAAAATAAGGCAGGGTAGTCGCTTCGAGCGACCATTAGAATGAGTGCAAGAAAAATCCCAAATAAAAATGCAAAAATTGACACTACCACCACTGAAAATTTTGCAGCTCTTGGATGACCAGCCCCAAGTTCATTTGACACCCTTACACTTCATAATAAGCAGATTATGTACAAAATAAGCAGATTATGTACAAATTAAGCAAATTTTTGTTAATAGGCAAAATTGAGACGGAAATAAACAAGCCTTATGGCTGCATTCAATCCAATTGCTAGCATAACTGCCCACCCTACTATGTTTATGCTGCATTTAAAGTAGGATTAAAAGAATGTCGAAACTTGGTGTTTTATACGTCATATTGGACAGTGAAATTGACAAGATGGACGATGAGGCCTGTCTCTCCAAGGGCGCACATGGCGCCCCCTGTTCGTATAGCAAAACCCTTAGGAAATCGAAGAACTCACCATATAGATAGAGCATCCACTGCTGCTACTGCATTTTTAAGGTATCCAGCAGAGAGAATTAATACTACAAAGCACCACACTTCCAAGCAGCCAACATAATTGAAAATTAATATAGGAATTAGAATCTTTAAATATTTATAAACATACTGCATTTTTCATATTGTAAGAGACTCACCAAATCATTACAGCTGATGCAAGAGATAATTTGACAAAACCCCATAGATTCTGAAAAGTTTTCCAAGAAAAACCCGACCAAGCCTTGCCGCAAGTCCCACTAAAAATATACAAGAGTTGCGCCACCACCAAGAGCCACCATGAGGAGTTGAGGCTTGAGCATCACGGCGGCTGCGCCCAGTCCCCACTTCAACTTCAGCATCAAAAGCCAGCTAAAAAAGCTGTGCAAAATCACCACCGCAGCCGATATCACCGCCATGGCCACTATCTTGCTCTGAGATTGTAAAAACTTTTGAATGGGAAAATTGAGTGCATAAGCAAAGAGTTCTGGGACCATCCACAGAGAAAAAACCCCAACCCAGTTGGATATTTCAGGAGTTTGACCTATTAAATTCATAATCGGGTCTGCATAAATGTATAGAAATAAAAGTGGGATTGCTGCAATGTTGGGAATAAGCCATGATCTTTGCATGTAGACCCCAGCATATCCAGTTGGCAGTTGCCCAGCTCCATAAGCTTGTCCACAAAGTGTTTCTAGGGCACTTCCCATACCCAACTGTAGAGATCAAATGCCACTAATCAGCCAACTAAAACATACAATAACAAAATAAAAGTGCAAGAAACTGAAAAAACAGTAAAGAACACGAGAGATTTTCGCCCTAAGGCAAGATGTTCGGAATAAATCCTAATCCCCTTTTGGGCTTCCACCAACAGGAAAAAATCACTCTATTAACCAAGGATCAAAGATCGTTCATCAATACACCAAGACACTCAGTGAGATTCACACAAGAAACATCACAGTACATCGAACCCTCTCGAGTCGCACAAAGGAATCCACACAAGGATACACAAGAGCTTACTACAAATCACTCAAGAATTGTACAGTAGCTATACTATCACATATTTACAGGAGGTTTCAATATGGAGTGCAAAATCAAAGAACGGCGCAAGAGAGAGCAGAGAGATCTAGAGACTGAAAAGTCGAGAGAATGAGAGAGATGGATAGTCAAAAAGTCCAACCCTAGCCTTTAAGAGAAGTCTCCAGAAGAGTTACCATCTAACGGATGCTGGGGCGACACTTGGCGACATCGCCACCTTCCAAAGGTAAGTAAAAAACGCATCCAGCTAAAGAATAAAATCAGAAACACGTTTTCCATTAAAGCAGTCCAGCCCAACAATCATCAATAATAAGAACCAGCTTCAGCCCAAGTTATCAGTCAAGGCCCAACATCATTATGCCATTTTCTCTACACCAACTGCCATCACAATTACATAGATGACAAATAAAGTTTTAGATGAAATGATTCAACGTGATATTAAAACAGATACAGATTCAGTATGATAGAATTACCATGATTCCAAAAGCAACACCAGCAAAGACATTCATTTCAATTGAAACAGCTGCAAGCTGAATGGTACCCACATGTCCTGCAAATGTTTGAGTAATTGATACAAGTGAGTATTGGCAAAGGGAGGTCAAGACGGCAGGACCTGCAAGGTACCATAACTTTCTCGACTCAATTGAAAATTCTCTGGCGAAATCTTTAACACTTATAATGAGTGTTGATTGCCATCGTCCGTGGGCACCGTTGCGAGGCAAATTCAACTTAAAGACAAAGAGTTCAACTATTGCCTCAACTTTGCTTTTACTTTCTTGGTGTTACTTTGTTCATTTTCATCGGCATTCTAATATAATTTCTGTGGTTTATTTTTCAATTTCTTGCCGTTACTCTGTCCAAAGTTGGTAAGGTTGGTAAGTTTTGGTTTTAAAGTTTTCACCCCAATCCAGTTTTTTATCAACACATTCACTTGTCTATGGGTTTTCAAGATTTCAACTTCGATCGAGTTTTTGTCATTCTATGAATTCTTATACAACTGAACATATTGATGAGTGTATTTCACAAGGGATAGTTATTGCCATCACAACACTTCCAGTTATTTTCGTAGTCTAGAACTAGTAGGATAATTAAAATCATTCAATTCAAATTTTGTTTGTCAACTAAAAGTTAGGTGTATTAAAATCAATAATTAGATAGAATAATCATCGGCAAGGACGGATCTATGACCGGATTACAAGCCGGGCTAATATGTAAAAAAAAAAAAAAAAAAATTACATAAGAAATTTTTTTTTTAACTTAAATTTTTTTTCTACTAAAAAAAAATTCAATAGGCTGAGTGCTGGACCGGATCCGTCCCAGATCATCGGGGACGATATCTTGAATTTTTTAAGTCAACTTTACTAGTATGGTTATATTGTTCACTTTCAATTTTAGTCCATCATGAGCATTGAACGAAGATGTTTTGGAAATATGGTGTAGAATTTTTGTGATGGCGGTGATTGATTTTAATTTCATGGCCGAGTAATGGTGAAATTTTGTAGTGGTCAAGTGATGGCCAAGTAACATGGGTAACAAATGGTTGCAAGGTGTTGTTATGACCGATAATATTATATCTTGTCGGATTACCGGTATTGATTGAGTGATGGCCAAGTAACATAGGTAACAAATGATTGCAAGGTGTTGTTATGACCGATAATAATATATCTTGTCGGATTACCGGTATTGATTGAGTCAAAATAAAGATGTTTGATGGGACGGTTAGAACACTTATTGCAGTGAGACACGTTTCAAATTTGTAGAGAAATCTTATCTTTTTAAGTACTCCTTATTCAAAAGAATACATGTATACTGTTGAAGGTGGAGTTTTGAAGATTAGTAAATGAGCACGTATTTTGTTAAAAGGGTATAAAAAATCTCATTTATATATATCTTGAAGTATTATATAAAATCTTTGAGCAATCAACATATTTTAAGAATTCAGGTGAATTTGGAGTTGGATTCTGTATCGTTGGAGTCTAATTTAGGGGGTCTTCTTTAAAGAATACATTTTAGTTGAATTTAGAAGTTATGAGTAAATCCGTCTTGTCACTATTATAGGCGGTGTCATTGTATTCAATTGTTAGTGATAGACCCATTTTTTACCATAAGATTCCACATAGGTATAATTTTGCTGATTTAGTTGATGGTTAAGTGTTGATTCTAGTCAAGATCCTTCTTTTGATGCATTAAGTTGTGATTTTTTCAAAGGGCTTGTTTCAGCGTTGTTTGGTGGTCATTAGATCACTTTTACCCCTAGTTGGGATAGAAGATGTGGAGAATATTTCAATTTGAAATTTTTACGGAGAAGTTTGTTTGTGTCTTTCATTGAAAAGTTCAAGTTTATTCTTTGCAGCGAAATTTGTCTTTAAATTGAGAATTTTTCTTTCAAGTTTTGTTCATTGTGTAGAATTTGTGTCAAGGTGGAGAATATTAGAATTTGGGTGTGATTCGAACTCTTTGTTAAGGATAATTGAGAGTTTCAAAATTCTATTTGGAATGCTAGTGTAAAATCCTATTTAAGTTTACTTGGTGAATTCTAATTGAAGTTCTACTTGGAAGCCCAATTAGGAGTAAGAATTTGTGTTGAACTTGCAGATAATATTGGAATGAAGAAAATCAAGTTTTGAAATAAAGGACTCAAGAGTAGGCGCCACGACGAGATTTTTTGGCCCGGCGTTTTGGCGCCGCCTGGCTGTTTTCTCCATGCGCGATTTTTCTTCCTCTACTATGTTTTGGACTTAGTTTCTTGTATTGTACTTCAACTATAACTCTACTATTAGGGTATTGATGTCCCCTATATATAATTGGCTATTCATTATGATTTAGTAAGAAGTTAGAAATATTGTAGAATACAAATCTTTGTATTCTTTCTCCATATTATAATAAAATCTCCATTATTTGCAAATTATATTTATTCTTGTGATCAATTACTTCATATTGTGGTCGTAATCTGTTATTTTCTCCAATAATTTGGTATTGGTTTAATCTAGTATCATCTCCACTTTTCTCAATATTAACAATGAATTTTTGAGGGAAAAAAAATGCTTTGAAGAGAATTGGTCTTTAAAGATGATCTTCATGCAATATCGTCGGTCGCTAAACATGTTTAATGACCACGCATTACCTTCAAGCGACGTATATAAATTTATGGTTTGAGCATTTGTAACGAGAATATTATCAGCACCAAGATTTGTTTTGGAAAAATTTACAGAGAACCTTCAGCAAGTATAATGGCTTCACTGTTGAAACGAGAAGTATTAGCGACGGAGTGACATAAAAAATACTCACTGATGCTTTACTTGTCGAAAATAGTATAATCAACTTGACGATAAAATATTCTTCGTAAACCATGTTGATCTTACACTACTAGACAACAACTACAAAAACAACTCCCAGTGGACTCTCGATCAGGGGCGGAGACAGGGGGGGTCCGGGGGGGACCCGGACCCCCCAATTTTTTTGTTAAGTTTTCGTATATTAATTTATGTTCTTTTGTTTCCTTTCTCCATATTCCCTCATTTTAACAGATAATGTTTCGGAAAAAAAATTGTCATGTTTTAATTATTGATTTTTTTGTTAAGTCTTCGTACATTAATGTATGTTCCTTTGTTTCATTTCTCCATCACAAAGTACCAACGTCCCTCATTTTAACAGATAATGTTTCTTGATTGTTTCCTTTCTCCATCACAAAGTATAAATTTCCCTCATTTTAACAGATAATGTTTCGGGAAAAAAAATTTCGGGGGCAGCCCCCGTGGGCCCCCACCCCTTCAACTCTGGGACCCTACTTTGACAATCTGGCTCCGCCCCTGCTCTCGATGGATAATTTAATTAATTTATAATAATATATATTTTTAAAACTATGAATTATTAACAATCTATGAAACTTATTTATAAATCTAGAGGTGGACATAAAGTCTTGACTTTTATGTTCTGAAACATCACTTGAATATGAGGTGATTTTGTTAAAAGTAAGCGAAACTTAAACCCTTGTTTGAGCCCCTTTTTTGGATAAAAAATACGTTTTTGAATAGTATTTTATTGAAACTTATATAATTAAAAAATAAGCAAAACTTTTTAATTTACGTGTAATGTTATTTAATAAGAGAATGTGTGATTGAAAAATAATTTTAAAAAAATGAATTTTTGAAAAAATGAAGACCAAACATAGACTAGCCCGATAGCTTTTAAGCTATTAATCAAAACCTTCATGACAAATTTTCCGTACTTTGAACAATATGAAAGAAAAATTTACGAAGAAGGGGGCAACAACCTTACCTCCACAATTACATAAAAGTGTAAATTTTAAGAATATAATCTTCAACTAAATATAGATGGAACAAGTAACATCAAAACCTAACAAAATTTGTAACAAAATATGAACATTCAATAATGCCTATACTCGTTCTAAATTTGTCATCAATTCTCACGCACTATTAAGGGACTATTTTCTTGTACAAATGCCAATAATTTAATTTATCGATTAAAAATAAATATATTTTTCAAAACTACACACAATTATGAATTATTAATCAATCCCTGAAACTTATTTTCAAATTAAGAGGTGAATATTAAGCCATTTTTGGTTTGGATTAAAATCCAATTAATATCTCAAGTTAAAGTCAACAATTAATTTTAATAATACAATTCATCAACTTTTATAAAAATCTACTAAAAATAAACAGAACCTAAGTCTGACTTTGTGACAAGAAGCATCACTTGAACATGGGTGAATCTATTTCATAAAGAATTCTTCAACATAAAGCTTAAATAAATAGCGTTTGAGATGGATTATCAAATTGATCCCGACTTTTTTTCCCCTTCAAAGACTACCTTAATTTAGACAAATAACTTTTAATCTATTAGTCAAAGGAGTCATGCTAGTTGTACAACCGAGATTGACAACCTCGGTTGACAACCACTCATATGGGGGGGGTCCATTTTTTTTTTTTTTTAATTTTTTAAATATGTGGACTCCGCACACATGTGAGAGGTTGGTTGACAACGTCGGTTGTACAAATAGAATTTTCCTAATCAAAGCCTTTATGAGAGATTTGAATATTCACCAACCTTGTGAAAGAAAAATTTATGAAAAAGGGGCAACCACCTTACCTCCACTATTACATCATATAGAGAAAGCGTAAATTCCAAGAATCTAATATTTAACAAAATATAGATTGAACAACATCAAACCTAACAAAATCTATTCAACTCAATTACTGAAAAGTACCGATAAACACTGTATTATACAGCGATATGATTCCAACACGTCAAACAAAATATGATATTCAATAATACCTACCATTTCAACTCGTTCTAAATTTTTATACTATGAACATATTATTTTCTTGTAAAAATAGATATAACTCGAGGTGTAAAAGTAAAAGTTATAATCCAGACTCTTATAAATTTACATATAAATGCTATTACACATTAGCACACCATATAAAAGGTACATGTAGGCCAAACATACACACAAGAAACCCAGGCAAAGACCAACTTAAGCAACATCTATATATCTAACATTGTTCGGAGCCTCACGCTCTTCCTTTTTCGGCGCAGTCACTGTCAACTCTCCATGCTTCAGTTCGCACTTGATCTCATCCAACTACGCATTCTCTGGCAGCCGGAACTTCCTCAAGAAGCCTCCACGACGGCGTTCCACCCGGTGCCACTTGTTGTTTGCATTCTCCTGTTCAACTACTCTCTCACCACTTATTTGCAATATATTGTTACCTTCAACCTGCATCTTCAAGTGTTAATTCTTTCCTCACTCCTGCCACCAAATATCCCACTTAGCTTATTTATTAGTAATCTTACTAATACGCACCCTTCTGAAAAAAAAAGAACACAATCCCACTGCACAACCTATAGATATCACTTCTTTTTTTTTTTTGCTCATTTTTTCTCCATTTATTTTGTTAATGCTTAGGGGTCGTTTGATTGAAAGAGTGGAATTTAGGTAGAAAGAAAATGAATTCCAGGGAATTGAATTGCTATAATGGTGTTATTGGGAATTGTCAATTAATTGTGTTTAATTAGTATAATTCTTTTGATATTCGTTTGATTTTGTTTTACATGAAAATTGTCCATTAAAGGGATATAATTTTTTACAATTGAGGATAAAATTTGTTTCCATTGTCAAAAAAAAAATTAAAAAAAAAAAAAAAAGTAAACGGGAAAATGAATTCCCACCAAATTGGTGAGAATTGACTTTCCACACAATCATTGAATTGGCGTGTGTGAGACAAACGCAAGAAAATGAATTGCCAAGAAAATGATGCCAATCAAACACTCATTTTGGAAAAAGATGGAATTCCATTTCCAATTCTGACCTATCAAACATACCCTTAAATTTATTGATTTTGGCTTAACTTTATGATACTAATTAGAATAAATTTTAATAAGTAAATATACCATGTCATTAGTCATTTTGTCAAATATGAGTTACAAAAAAAGTACCTTACTATAAAAGTAACTTTTAAACATTAACAAACTTGCTAGTTGCTACTGCTTTAAACTTGAAAAAGAATACTTCTTTACAAAGTGCTTGTAAACCATGTTCACAAGTCTTCCGGTCTATTTTATAACTTTTTTACACATTGAAAATTTGATAAATATTAAAAACAGCTACTGGAACGAATGAAGAATTAAATTTAAATAAATAAATATATCAAATATTAATTATTTAAAATTTAAACTTCTAGATAAGGTGACCGTAAAGACAAGAAAAAATATTAACCAGGGAGGTCAACACAGAAGATGTGAGCCTTATCAGTTCCACGCCCGTCGACGTTAGCATGGGCCAAGGCGGTGTCGACGTTAGCATGGGCCAAGGCGGTTACATCATCACTCCTGCCACCGCCGTACTCCCACGGATTCCATAGGTCAGAAGAGAAAGGTGCGCTAAAGAAACGAAACTCCGAGCCTCCACCACCGGCCTGTCTCCTTCCGCCGCCGTACCACGGTCCTAGTGAAGCCATTTTGTTAATTATTATTGATAAGTGTGTTTTGCACACTTATTTAGGTCACAAATCATGGAAAATTGTTGATGTATATGTTGAAATATGGCTTAATTCGATATAATTTGT
>CAIGRT010134343.1:0-11375 GCA_903798405.1 Fraxinus platypoda
AAATTAAATAATTTCCCAACACTGAGCTTCCAACAAGTAGAACACCTATGAGAATATTGCAGAAATAGAAAACTGCGAGAGTTGGAAGCAGCCAAGCTGATTAATTCAATTGTCAAAATTCAATATTTTTCGGGAAAACAAAAAACCAAGTATAGAAGATTAACAAGAACAGAAGCAGCTTAAGCAAGAATTAGCACAGCTTGTTAATGGGACCGGATTCAACCTTTAAATGCTTGTGCCGATCTAAAAAAGGGTGTGGAGGAAGCTTTTTTAGCACAATTTGAGTAGAGGTGTGGTCTGAAAGCAATGCTTGTAGATATTGTTAAAAAAATAAATTCTTTAAACATTAATTTCCACTTCCAGCATTCAATAATGGATTAAAAAGGCTGAAACATAACAAACTAACATTGCCTCTATAGGATAGGCATGAATTTAATCCCAAGGCTACAAAAACACATATGGCTATGTCAAAATAGTTCCGACTTGTTCGCGGGAATAAAAAAAAGGTCATAATCAGCAGCATAAGAATAAAATTGAAAATTGGCAAATGGTCACGAAGAAACGATATCAATTGCAACAACGGTAATGCAAGGAAATCAAAGGACTAAGAAATGGTTGTCTGGGAAAAAAGTCCATTACAATAATAAGTCGAAACTGAATAAGCAAATGCATGTGCCATGTTTCTGGGTCAAAAACGTATACACACTATAAATATCAATAGTTCAAAAGCCTGTATAAATCAATGAGCCCTTCAAAGTGAACACCACGAACTCTGCTTCTCCATTTACTCATCCACTAAAAATCTAAAATAGACTTGTGCTTCAGGGAGTTGAAGTAAAACCACATCTAAATGTCTCACTTTTTCAGTCTCTTATTACCAGAAAATTTGCTTTTATTAAAGCTTCTCGTCAGATCATTTGTGGTCTCAGCTGTGTTCTGCTTCTTTAACCCTTTCCTCCCTCCAAATCCGAACCTTGAATCCCTATGTTCCCTGTTCTTCATATTTTTATCTGAACCTTTTTTCCCCTTTCCACCACCCTGTTTTGCCTTCCCACCAGAACGATCTCCAGGAGCCACCCACGGCCTCTTCCTATTCATTCGATCAAATGGTTTTCCTTCTTTGAAAGCCAAATCAAGGTCACCGCCTTTATCACCGTCGGCAAACCCACTCTGTTGCCGCTGCTTCCTCCACTTCTTAACAGATTCAATATCGTCTTTCTTCTGCTTGGCCCTCTCTTTTAGTTTCTGAGCTTGTATCTCTTTAGCTAACTTCTTGTTCTCCCTTGCCTTCTTTCTCTCCTCTGCCTCCTCAACCTTTTTCTTTTCTGCTAAGAGTCTGCCCTTAACTTTCTCCATGTGAGCATCAGATTTAACCATTTCAGCATAATAGTCAGAAGGCCTCAGAAAAGGAAGTCCCATCGACTGAAATGTTACCAAGGCCTGCCTNTCGCACCCTCTAGTGTGTGTGTATAAAAAGCAAGCTCCCGTGTCAGGTCATCATTGATATCCACTTCTTGCGCCTGATCAATATCAAGTGAAAGCTTGTGTATCCATTCGACGTTGGCAGGCCAGTTGATATCTCCAAGCTTATCAAGCAAACCTTCACGATTGTTTACAGCATTCTTTGAAGGTTCAGTTAACTTCACGTCTTCAGCTTCTTCTGATTCTGATCCAAATTCAGAGACCACAGGATCAGATTCCTCCATCCCCACATCATTGACCATCTCCTCACTCAACATCAGTTTTCTTCTGTTTGGAGAAATAGATCAGTTAGTAAAAAGAGAGAGAATAACACATAACGCCTATCATCAAACAAGCAACAATTTTTTTTAGCATTACTGATTTAGTGCCTGAGTAAATTAGCATTACTGATTCACTTATTCTTTCTATTCCCCCAAACAGGCAACAACATGTCAACAAGGCAACAAGTTACAAGCCACTTGCGGACTGCCGATGCATACTGCGCTTATTTTCTTCATATTTTCTCCTAGCCACCGGTGACTTGCCTCTGCCTTAGTGGTTAACTGGTTATTCCTATTTGGGCTTTGGCTATTGCCTATTTATTTGCCGATTTCCCCAAACACAATTACACAAACAGCTAACAGGCAACCCAACAAGTGCAAAATTTGCATTCCGGCCCATCCCCAAACTTGTGGCTATTTACTTATTTTCTTCCTATTTCCCCCAGACCCCAGTCCCAGCCATCAGCCACCGCCCACCAGACTACCAGTGACTTGGTTTCAAAATTTTCCCCAAACATGAAACATTCAAACAGCCAACAGGCAAACAACCAAACAAACAGGGTTACAGGCATGAGGGGCGGAAGAATACCAATAGAAATGAAAGGAAACTCACCTACAGGCTACAGGGGCGTGCGTCAGGCGTGGGACAGGGGCGTGGCTCGGTGGCTGCAGGGGTGTCTCACGGTGACGGAGTCACGGTCTCACTTCTCAGGTTCAATTTATGCGGCGGATGCGGGCGTCGGGGCGTGTATAATGAATGTATTTTAATTTGGAGGTTTGGTTATTGCATGGTTTTGGGCCAATTAATTGGGCTACCTTTTTTTTTAGGCATTGGGTTTCTAAAAATTGGGGCGGCCCAAAGCCCAGTGCAGGCAGATGCCCAGTGTGCCTGCACTGGGCCTTAGCTGGGTCCGCCCCTGCCTGGTGCGTATTTTTCCAATTAGGGTTTAGGGTTTCCAAGGAAGCGAAGTGAGTATAGATTGAAAACTTGTTGGGAGGTCCCCAACTTGTTGCTATTGTGAAAGGTATATCCTCAACTTCATTGTTAAGCGTTTAAGTTCCTAACCTTTGTATTGTATCTTTTACAAATGGGAAACTTCTGCAAATAGTCCCTAATGTTCACATCTTGATGCAAGTGTTCCTAAAATTTCACTTATGTGCAATTGGTCCTTTTGTATTGTTCCAATCGATAGTTAAAAATGTTATTCATGTAATTAGCTAAATAAATTAGATAATTTTTGTAAGACAAAGAGAAAATTCAACTATGTCTACCAACCAATCTTCCATAACAACATCTATTGTGCAACTTAATAAATAGTGTATGTAAGCAAACTAGAAGATATTTAATAATAAAAAACAAAACATAAGTGCAAGATGATAGGAACTCTGTCGAGATAATGGGACAGAGAAATTTCTATGGCACCATTACACGCAATAACTTAGCAATTTTATATTTTCAGTGATTGTTATTATTTAAAGAAAATAAAATGCACTTAGATAACAATCCGTAAAATGTTTTGGGAATCAATTTTATACTTGAGTTTCTGCTCATTATATAATAATGTCATATAAATTGAAAGTCTTTCAAATGTCTATTTTTCCTACTACATCATTTTGATGAAGTCTCTATCAACTTATATTATAGATGGACTTTTTAAATACCTCATATTTTACTCTTAGGACACGAATTTTAAAGCAATCTATGATTGTATTGAAGATGTTCTTATTAGAGATTGATTGATAAAATGAGCTGTCTTTTCTTTTTGTCGTGTATTTATTATTTCTTTTTAACTTATTTATTTTATTTAACTAAAATTAAGGACATTTTAGTCCTTTTAATCAAAAAGTTTGACCTTTTAACGATGAATTGAACAGAACCATAAAAAATGACCAATTTCACACATTAAGTCGAAGGTTAGAGATTTTTGCACCAAGATTTAAATGTTATTGATCATTTGCAAAATAACCCCATAGGTTAGGAACCATTTGTTCTTATTTCCCTTTATATACATAGTTACGATTTTTCCGACCATGTTATATTTTAAAAAAAAACGTGTTACTCTTACATATGTAATATTAAAAGATAATATTGATAAACATTTACTTAAATAAATATATACACTCCACAACTCCGTCCCATCCCTCACCCCCAAACCTCTCCTAGCTTAAAGTCTCCTCCTCATAAAAAGACAAGTTATTTTTATAGCTCTTCTAAAAATTCCCTCACCTCTTTTCTAATTTTCTCTCCTCTGAGTTTCTCACATCGCATTTGCAACTGACGATTTTGGACCTATGAATACAAATAGTACTGGTGTTTGGAGAATTTTGAAAGTTGTTTCTCTTAATTGTTTTTGGCTATGTAATTCTACTATATTGAAATGTTGACTTTGTAACCATCAAAAGTACAAAAATAGTACTATGCTCCAAATTTTAAAAGGTGAATGACTTATAAATGTAATTAAAAGGTTGGGGAACGTTTTCACAAATTAATAGAATAGGGACTTTCACGTGTAAATATGTTAATGGCTGAGGTCGCTGGGATGGATTACATCCTGGCCAATGATGTAGAGTAACATGATGGGAGTAAGCAAGGCCCAGTAGGGACAAATTACATTTTTGGGCCATGTTGGGCCTTGTAACGAAAAATATTGGCAAATGAATTCAAATTACCCAAAAAAAATGAGATTTTTACCATTTCAATATTATTTGGAGAGAAATTTTTTTCCTTTTCACCATCATTAGAGAGGTCACAAAGGTCACATGCATAGACTATACAAGTTTATGTGACCTGAGTTTGTGGTTATTAAAGGATAATTATGTCCATTCGTGTCCAAATTATCCAAAATTTTCAGAGATTATTCATTATTGAACAATTATGCAACCCCTTCAAATGTAGATTGAATCCATAATTTTATTGAAGGCTTGGATGATGCAAAAAATCTCATAAATGGGCATGTCGATATTTAAATTCAAAAAATGTGTCTAACATATACCACATTGAATTGTTTTACATGATTCAAAGAGACAATACAATGAACTACAAATTGGTGAATTCCAGCTATTAACGTGACGAACAGCAAGTTTTCAAATATCCATCCTGGTTGTTATAGTTCATTTAACATATTATTCGCACGAGTTTGATCATCTTGTAACTTCATAATTCGAAATAAATTCATCGTGACCCACTCGTGTGATATTACGAATTTTCCACGCATGGACAGGCTTAATTCTCAATCCATTATGCAGCTGTATCATTAATTATTTTTAATTCAACTTGCAATCAGCTGAAAGCTGAAGTCCAGAACTTTGGCCCTGGGGCTGTGACCAAAAATAGGGTCAATTGGAAAGGATTGAAGCTTAATATTACTACTAAGCAGGCTAAAAAGTTCACAGTTAATTCATTCATTCATGGGCAAAAATGGCTTCCAGATGCAGGTGTTAGCTTCAAATCTGGCCTTTGAGTCTTTGACACTAGAAAGTTTTTTGAAGTTCTCCATGTTAACATTTTTTTGATTTGTATTGTCTATTTTGTTGTTTCTTATCTTCTTTTTTCCACCCAATTTGTTATACTTGTAACCAGTTGATTCTGAATCACTCCAATTATAGAAAATTTTAATGTTCATTTATGTTGATATCCCCTTAATATATTAGTTAAAAAACCAGAGATGATTGCTAAGAACCTTATTTAATTATTGATTGATACACGGTATATATAGCAAGTTTACAAGGCTTGAACATTCTAGAATAATTCATCATTGGCATGTCTAACCAATTAATACCAGCTGGCTAACCAATTACACTTCCACTCCTGGAATTTAGGGGCTGCTGTATCCACCTAGCAATCTGTTAGGATGCTGTCGGCTTCAATGAGATATTCTAACACCCCCTCTCAAGGTGGAGTGTGATCTAATACTCCAAGCTTGTCCCTAAGAAACTAAAATCTGGAGCACGACATAGGTTTGGTTAGAAGATTTGCTGTTTGGTCTGAGGTAGGCACATATTTGATCTTCAACTGATTTTCAAGTACTTTGTCTCTTACAAAGTGAGCATCTAGCTCTATGTGCTTCGTGCGGGCATGATAAACTGGATTCGACGCTAAAGCACTTGCACTTAAGCTATCACACCAAATGACTGGGATTGACTTCTATGGGATTTTCAGTTCTTGCATCAGTGACTGAATCCAGGTGATCTCTGAGGTACAGTGAGCAAGTGCCCTGTATTCTGCTTCCGTGCTAGACCTGGCCACTACATGTTGTTTTTTGGAACACCATGATACTAAATTATCCCCAATATATACACAATATCCGGCGGTAGACCTTCTGTTATCTGGGCAAGTGGCCCAATCAGAATCAGCAAATGCAATGATGTCTAGGCTATCATTCTTTTGGATAGCAAGTCCATGATTTAGTGTCCCCTTCAAGTACCTGAATACCCGTTTAAGTACCTTCCAATGAGTTTCTGTTGGTGCCTGAAGGAATTGGCTCAATCTATTTACAGAGTAAGTGATGTCTGGCCTTGTGCGGATCAGGTATTGCAGGCCACCAATCACACTTCTGTATAAGGTGGGATCCTTCATTGCTTGTCCATCAGTTTTGGAGATTGGTTTTCCCACTGCCGTAGTTGTTAGACTGGATTTTAAACTTTCATAGCCAAACCTTTTTAGTAACTGAGTGGCATATCTTGTTTGATTTAGACATAGGCCAGTTGAGTCTCTTTGTGCTTCAATTCCCAGAAACAACTTCAGATCACCCATGTCTTTGAGTGCAAAACTGATGTTCAACTTATCAATAAATTCCTGCAGCAATTGACTGTTATTACCTGTTATTACTATGTCATCCACATATATTAATGCAAACAACACATCGGCTTCTCATGCCAGAAAGAACAAAGAATTATCAGCTTTAGATTGCTTGAAGCTCCATTCTAACAGAGTATTTTTCAGCCTATCGTGTCAGGCTCTTGGGGCTTGTCTCAAACCATATAGTGTCTTTTTTAGTTTGCACACATAGCTAGGATGTTCTTCATTTACAAAACCATGTGGCTGGTTCATATATACTATCTCACTCAGGCTGCCATTCAGGAAGGCATTGTTTATGTCAACTTGTCTGATCCTCCAGTCCTTTGCCACAGCAAATGTTAAGATGATCTTCAAGGTTGAGGCCTTGACAACAGGGCTAAATGTCTCATTGAAGTCCACCCCTGCAATCTGAAGAAACCCCATAGCAACAAGTCTGGCCTTATGCCTTTCCACTTCTCCTTTTGAGTCACGTTTTACCTTGAACACCCACTTGTTGCCAATAATTTTCATTCCAGCCTTATGTGGTACTAATTCCCATGTATCATTCTCCATTAGAGCATCATATTCTTCTTGCATAGCCTTCTTCCAACACCTAATTGACAAAGCTTCATCAGCATCAACTGGTTCAGTTTCTGACGAATCATTCATTGTTAGGCTTGCATAAATTTTTGGCTTAAAAATCCCAGCCTTACTTCTAGTAATCATTTGATGTTTTGTGTTCTGAGTCACATTTCTATTTTGCACAACTGCTTCACCTGATTTACTTTGAACCTCAGTTTCAACTTGCTGATCTTGAAAAGTCTCATAAGCAACTGGTTCATTAATATCCAACTCATCACAATGATGTTCTGTTTCTAATTCTTCTTCCTCATTAGTTCTACCGTCTCCATTAAAGAAGTCTGCTGAAGAAGAAGCATCAGGTTGGGTTGTAGCAGCTGCATTTTGTGGTGAGGTGCTATGACTAACATCAATAATTGGAAGAAGACTCAGGGCATTTTCATATGTGGATGGCTTGACTCTTTTGTTCAAAAAACCTGACTTGAAGGGGAATTCATTTTCATGAAATACCACATGTCTGGAAATGTATAATCTACCACTTGAACTCAGGCATTTATAACCTGTTTGTGAATCACCATGGCCAAGGTAAACACACCTTTCAGAGTGAAAATCAAACATATGGTTTTGATAGGGTCTAAGACACGGATAACATGCACAGCCAAAGATTTTAAGTTGTTTATGATCAAATTTTTTCTTGAATAACATCTGATAAGGTGAGTTGTGATGAAGTACTGGTGTGGGTAATCTATTTATTAAAAAGGCAGCAGCCTTGAATGCCTCCCACCAGTAATGAAGGGGCATTTGAGCTTGAGCCAAGAGGGTTAAACCAGTTTCTGTAATGTGCCTGTGCTTATGTTCGACTATACCATTTTGAACTGATGTGTGAGGGCATGAGTGTCTCAATTTAATACCTGACTCTAAGGCAATTTTACTGAAACTCCTAAACTCCCCACCCCAATCAGATTGTAATGACTTGATCTTCCTATCTAATCGATTTTCAACCAATTTCTTGAAGTAAATGAAGATGGTTAAGGCATCTGATTTATATTTCATGGGGTATATCCATGTGAATCTGGTATGGTCATCTACAAAAAATTATATAATACCTGTGTCCTATGGTAGAATTTAGTGGAGCAAGTCCCCAAACATCCGTGTAAATAAGATCTAGAGGATTTTCAGCTTGTGACAGAGAAGTGTTAAATGGTAGAGCATGTGATTTTCCAAACTTGCATGATTCACAGAAAAAAGGAATTTCATTGGCTTTGATAACTTTATTACACGACTTTAGAACTTGACTCATTACATAGTTTGAGGGATGACCCAATCTTCTATGCCAAACATCAAGTTCAGACTCTAATACTTGTTTAACTGAAGGTGAAGAACTACTGTTTGATTTGACTGTAAGGCAGTGAACATTATTCTGGTGGTTTGACTTAGGGGCAAGGTATTCTGGTTTGTGACTTGGCTGCTGCAACAGATACAACCCTTCCTTAAGCACTCCTTACAGCAAAATCCTCCTCGTTTGAAGATCCTTAACAATACAATAATTAGAATAAAATTCGATGAACACATTGTTATCATAAGTGAGCTGTGAAACACTGACTAAGTTCCTTTTAATTGAAGGGACATGAAGTAATTTATTTAGTGCAAGTGGCCTATCATTCATTGTGAGTACTTTTCCATTTCCAATATGTGAGATGTGCAACATATTACCATCACCAACAACCAATTTTTCCTTACCTTTATACTTGTTCATGGTTTGTAGGTTACCTTTGTCAGTGGTAACATGGTTGCTCGCGCCAGAATCAATGAACCAAGCTGGATCTGCAAGGACTCTAGGTGATGTTATATATGCAGAGGGAGCTGAGTTGAGGTTCTGTGGCCCTTGGTTACTTGGTTTACTTCCCATAAACCTTTCATCGTACCTATTGAAATACCAGCTTGCAGAGTGATTGTTAAGGCCACAGATCTGGCAAGGTCCTTTGATTTCATTGTCTGCCAATTGAAGCTCTGCCTCTGCCTCTGAAATTCGATGATCTGCCACTATTGGTTCCTCTAAAACCTCTTCTATGCACTGAGTTAGTTCTGTGTGCTAGTTGAACGCTTGATTGATTAATGCTGAATGAAGTGAAGTTGTTCTTAACCCGACTCAGTTCTTAACTCGACTCAGATGTTCAAGGCGACTTTCAAAAGTCATAAGCACAGATGATAATTCATGCCATGAGATGCTTTCTCTACTATTGATCTGTACCACAATGCGTGTGTACTCATCGTCTAAGCCTGATAAGACATGTGTTATCATATCACTTTGATCTATAACGTTCCCAGCTATTTCCAGGTTATCAGCCAACTGCTTTATGGTTGTTAAATACTGATCCATTGACATAGATCCTTTCCTAGTTCTCTGCAATTCTCCAGTAAGAAACATCACTCTTGATTTGTTCAATATTCTAAAACTTTCTTCTACTGATCTCCACAGCCTGCTTGCACTTGTACACCCCGTGACTTTCATTGCAATTTTGGGGGTCATAGATGAGTATAACCAGCCCATTAGAAGCTGATCAGCTGAGTTCCACTTGATGAACTCAGGATTTTGTGTCATTTCCACCGCTTCTTCCTGTCCAGCAGTAGTTTGAGTGGTGATTTGAGTTGCTAAGAACTCTGGAGGACACTCCTTTGTCCCCAGCAGATATCCATCGAGGTTGTGCCCTTTGATTATGGGCATGATCATGTTCTTCCATAGTAGGAAGTTATTTCTGTCGAGTTTGACTGATGGTAAGTGAGTAATGTTCATTCCAACTAGTGAGCTTTGGCTAGCAGCTATATGTGTGATTGGGACTGTGTTAAATTCAGACGGATTTGATTGATCACTAGATCTGGTGTTAGCCATTTTTGGCTCTGATACCAAGTTAAAAAACCAGAGATGATTGATAAGAACCTTATTTAATTATTGATTGATACACGGTATATATAGCAAGTTTACAAGGCTTGAACATTCTAGAATAATTCACCATTGGCGTGTCTAACCAATTAATACCAGCTGGCTAACCAATTACCTTCCACTCCTGGAATTTAGGAGCTACTATATCCACCTAGCAATCTGTTAGGATGCTATCGGCTTCAATGAGATATTCTAACAATATTGACTTGACTGGCCATGTTTTCTAGTTGTTATATACATTAGATCATTGAACCATTGTGCCAGAAAAAAGAGAAAGGGATACAGTTTTATTCTTTTCACAATTGAAGAGTTACCATAACACGTCTCTGATTAGAAATCAACGGGTCATCCAAATGTAAGAACTCTTCATCCTCAATCAAATGTCATTGGCCTAAAGATATCACCCCGTCTTCCTTCATCTTCCATTGTTATACAAACAGATTTGGCATCAGTTTCTTCAACTTTCAAGTTCTTACAAGAACAAGAACCATCTTCAGTTCCCATGACACCTTTGTTGCTTTCATTGCCAATGCTGCGATAAGTGTTGGGTTCCTCCTTGTTAAACTGTGAACTTTACTTTGAGCTACCAACAAGTAAAATGACTATAAGTATATCAAGAAAGAGAACACTGCAAGAAAATTGGAAGCAGCCAAGCTGATTAACTCAAACATTGAACTCCACATTTTTATGGAGAATGAAAAACCAAGTCAGAATGATTAATAGAAGCCAGAGACAATCGAGTAATGATTATTACTGCTTGTTAGCCTTTTAGATTGATTAATTTCAACTAATTAATTATCTGTATATACAGTGCCATTTTACTACTTTTAAACGAGCAAACGGATTCTCAACCAAAAAATAAAAAACAGAAGTTGTTTTCCAGCCATGGCCTTTATCAATGCTTATGGAAAACTCAATGAAGCAGAACAAGAGAGGCTGGTGGCAGGTAGAAATACGAGACGAAGAATCACAATCATTGGCCTATCTTCCATTGTTCTTGTAGCCGTTATTGCGGCTACTGTAGTTGGAGTTTCTCAAATCAAAAATGGCAAATCCAGCTGCAAACTTAAGTTCATTTCTTCTTCTAGCAAAGTTGCGTGTAATGTTACAGTATATCCAGATTCATGTTACAATAGCCCGTCTCCTCTAGTGTTTCGCGACGATTTGTCGAGCCTTTCTAACAATTAAAAGGTGGTTCAGACGATTGTGTAAGGAACAAACTTCTCGAGACAAAGTCCCAACAAGGGGTGCTTTATTTATGAAGATTATAATGTGGACGAAACAAAATGCCTACAAGGGGCGCAAGCACACGAATACTAGAATGAAATGATTGAAA
>CAIGRT010134348.1:0-10571 GCA_903798405.1 Fraxinus platypoda
GGTGGTGGTGTTGACGGCGGTGGTGGTGGTGCTAGCGACAAAGGTGTGGTGGCACAACTCTCGGTTGGTGTCGGTGGTGGATTGAGGTTAGGTTGGGTTAGGATAGAATGGGATGGGATGGGATGGGGTGGGGTGGGGTGGGGTGTTTGTGACCAACAATTTTGATGATTGTAATCAATAATTTGATTAATTTGTGATGAATAAATAATGTCCCTATAAAATAGATAATTTATGATTAATAAATAATATGCGAGCTAAAAAATGTGACATTGCTATTAAATCTGTAATCGTGACTTTCATTTTGTTAAATTGTGTTTAATTAATTTCATAATTTATGAACGAGAAATAACCTCTAACTAATTAATTTTATTATTTGTAATCGAGAAATAACTTGTAATCAATAAAATTTATAATTTATGATCGAAAAATAATGCTCAACTAATTAATTTAACAATTCATAAGCAATAAATAAATTGGAACCTATAAAAGTTATAACTTGTGACTGGCATTATGTGATTGTTACTGGTGACTTAGTACGTAACTATCACCATAAACAGTATAACATTGTGACCTTAATTTATTTAATCAATAAAATATTTTATTTAATTAATTAATTAATTTTAATTAAGACCCGTTTTATGAAATTTTAACACATTCTTAATTTTGAAATTGCATCTTTTAAACACCTTCCCATTTATAATTTGACTTGAGACTACATATAAAACAGAATAAATATAAATCATTGCTACATTTGAGAACGAATCAATATTGTATTATCTAAGAAAAATAACTTGGCTATTGAGACATGCCTCTTCAGGCAGTGTTATAATTCGTTTCACCCACATTATCCGACTGTTTCTTCTCTATAAAGTGATAATTGACTCAAGTGTACACAAGACTGCTCAGCTGCAAGGAGATCCCCGTTCAATTAAATTGAATTTGCAAGGTCAGGTAAATTTTGTCGAGCATCTATCCAAAAGCACAAGCAGGAAACAGGTTGATTTCGTCTCTTAATCTGCAGTGCTATTGAATTCATTCACAGGGCATCCTCGTCCTCTAGCTCATCTGGTACATGCAACTTTTCAATGGCAGCCTGTTACAAAGATGGGAAATTAAATGGAGATGAAAGCAGATGGAATTAGTTGCTCTTTGAAAAATAAACCCGTCCACAAGCAAAGGAGATAAATAAGAAACTTGGTCACCTTAATGGCAGCAACATCTGTTGCGGATGGTTTCAAATCCAATGCGAGTCCAAAATTAAGCATGGCTTTGTTATACATATTACGCCGTTTGTAAATCCTACCCATTAATGCATAAATACTGCTCTCACGGGGGGCAAACTCTTTAAGCTCCTCCAGAACTGCTATAGCCCCGTCAAAATTTTCCATGCTCACAAGGATGTTAGCCTTCTGATATAAAGGGAGAGGGTTTTTCTTATCTGCTAAAATAGCCCTATCCATCATCTCCAATGCTTCCTTATTTTTCTGTAAAAGAAGATGCTCAGAAATTATGAAAACCAAAGTAGATCCAAGCAACACGCTACGATTTGATCCAACCTTTAATGTATGTAAAGCTGTCCCAAGATACGTCATTATAACGGAGGAACGCGGATTGATTTGGAAGGCCAGTCGGAAGTGATGCTCGGAGAACTCAAACTTCTCTTGCCGGAGATAAACCATTCCAAGTCCATGCCAGGCATTGTAATGCCTGGAGTCTATCTGGAGGGCACTTTGGTAGCTCTTAATGCCATTCTCGAAATCCTCCAAGGCCACGTATCTGTAAATATAGATAAAAGACCAGTGTAAAATAAAAAAATTGCATGAAGAGTACATCTGACAAAATATATGGTGTCATACTCGTGGCCACAAAGGGTGTGGGCATATGCAAATCTTGAATTTAGTTGCACTGCTCGCTGGAAATTCTTAAGAGCAGTTTCATGATCTTTCTGCAAGCTATAGCAATTTCCAATAGCACACCTGTCATATTATATTAATGAAATCAAAACGCTGAAGCAACAAGTAAAAGACGACTTTATAAATTAGTTTTATGCTCTGTAAGAAGCGTACAAGAATCAGGAAAACTCGCTAAGGGGCATCCACAACCAACACTTAAATGTATGATAAAGACCGCTAAACACCATTTAACTATGTAGTCTATAATGTACGCCTACAGCCCACAATTAGTATCTCAAAATTAATGATAGGAAAAAACAACAGCAATTAGAAGAAAAGGTACCAAGATTGAGGAGCTAAACGGTCGGTCGATATCAGCTCCTGAACCAGGTAACTCAATTTCATATCTTCCTTCAAATGCTGAAACGTGGAGGTGAAATTAATTCTCAATAGAAAGTTGAAACAAATGGACTGCAGCTAAAAGAACAAGTAGATCATAAGGCAACATAAGAACAGAGAACATTAGCAATTCAACAAGGGATTATATCACACATATATCCAAGACTCAACAGCCATGAATAGAGCAACAATGCCCATTGGTAATATACAAGAAACTCTTAAGATCGAGTATAAACTCTTATAGAGATTAACAATTCGAAGAAATTCCTTCAATAACTAAATGTACAATCAATATTTTCAGAAATTCATACAATATTATTTCACTTATAAGCTGGGGGTTTTTGCAATCTAATAGTAGAAAATAATGCTCCTCCTCAAACAGGAGATTCATATCAATATCACCAAAAACAGAAGGGAATCTATTTTAGGCAATGCAAATGAAAATTATTGCTGTATTAGACATAGATACAAGGCATTCGGGGAGAGACAATAATTTAGATCTATGTATGTTTTGCATTAGACAGCATAAGAATTCTTGTGATTTCAGATGATGAATAGAACTTAAAGAACTATTGTGATTTTGGATAATGAATAGAAATTCCATAAATGGTGAAAACTCACATATAGAACTGTAGAATGTATGTCCATTCCTTCCAAACTGTAAGGAGAAGCCAACCGTGCAAGACTAAAGGCACGATCTGCTTCCATATAATCAACCATTTCAAAGTATGCTTTTCCAACCTGTCTTTGAATGGCCATTTATGAAGCCACATGATCAGATAACAGTAAATGTCCAGTGCTAGGAATGTGTTGATGCCATGCATTGAATAAATAAGAATGTCATAACATATTAAATTTACAACATTATACTTAAGTACTACAATGCAGAGAAGTTCATGAAATTGATTGGATTAACACAATTTCTACATAGATGAGTTGAAAAAATCAACTCAAAGAAAGTTTCAGTCAAAATAATCTGTGGAAACTGGATCCTATCAAATAAGGATAGGAGCCAAATTGATTCTGTTTTGATTATGGGATATTTTCATTCCATAATTAGTAGGATGTAAATATGTACTGATTTCTTTCTTACTTTAGGGTATTAGGTTTATTTCCTTATTTACCAATTCCTGTAAATTATATATTGTACCAATTTCCATTGAATAATTATTAAGGAATTAATCACAATTCATCTTTCTACATGGTATCAGAGCGGGTTCGTTTCTAACCTAGCTAATACATGGCCGAATCAGCCACGCATGACAGGGGCTCCATGACCTCTGATTCAGAAGCTGAAGTCACGCCTGCCATGAACACAGGAGGGATCGAAAACTCAACTTTCCAACTCTCTCTAGAGAAATTGAATGGGAAGAACTACAGAAAGTGGGCACAGTCGATAAAGCTAAGAATCAGTGGAAAAGGAAAACTTGGATACTTAACTGGTGAAACCAGGATGCCGGCCTCAACCAACGTGGCTCTTCTTCAGAAGTGGAAATCAAAGAATTCGATGGTGACTGCCTGGCTTGTCAATTCCATGAAGCCTGCCATCGGGAGAACATACTTATTTTCTTCCGACTGCAAAGGATGTTTGGGAGGCGGTGAAAGAGATGTATTCGGATTCCAAGAATTTTTCCAGAATTTTCCAAGTAAAAACAAAATTATGGCAAACGAAACAAGGAGATCGAGATGTAACGGAGTATTACCTGGAGATGACCGGATTATGGCAGGAATTAGATCAGAGTTCAGAGGAGGAATGGAAGTGTGCCGAAGACAGCGTGCAGTGCAAGAGGAAGCTGGAAATGGAACGGGTCTTCGAATTTCTCGTGGGTCTTCATCGCGATCTTGACGAGGTTCGCGGCCGGATACTTGGCCGGCGACCCCTACCCACGTCGTGGGAAGCTTTTTCGGAAGTCAGACGGGAAGAAGACCGGCGAAAGGTCATGTTGACCAAATCGGGCACGCCGGCGTTGGAGGTCTCTGGCTTGATCTCTAACAGATCTGGGCCCTCTACCTATGGGCTGAAATATAAGGAGGCAGGCCCTATTAATGGACCAACTAATGGAAATAATGGACCAGCTAGGTTTAATAGTGGGCTAGACTTGAATAATGGCCCAAACAACTCAAATGATGGGCTTTGGATGATGGGCTTACATTCTAAAGGAGGCACAGCTGGGCCGGGTCCAAAATCCTGAGGTCGACCTTGGTGTGAGCATTGTCGAAAGCCAGGGAACAAAGAAGATACTTGTTGGGATCTACATGGAAAACCGAGCGATTGGAAGCCTCGACAAAACAGTAAAAATCGTGGGTACCAAGCAACTTTTGATCACCAAATAGGAAAGACTGAGTCTAGCAGTGCTTTCAATACCGAATAGATGGAGCAACTTTACAAAATGTTTTCCAGCCTTCATTCGTCAAGTCAAACATCCGGAAAAAACCCCTCTAGCTCATTAGCACACAAAGGTAATTTTTTAAGGGCCTTGCATTCTGCAAATCAATCTAACATCCCTTGGATTATCGATTCAGGGGCATCTGACCACATGACGAACTCCTATCATCTGTTTTCTACATACTCCACCTGTGCCGACAACCTAAAAGTTAAAATTGCAGATGGCTCACTGTCGTCGGTAGCAGGAAAGGGAGTATTAAGATTTCTGACTCTATAATTCTAGAATCTGTCCTTCATGTTCCAAAGTTGTCGTGTAATTTACTGTCCATAAGCCAGTTGACCAAAAACTCAAATTGTTCTACTAAATTTTTCCCATCTTACTGTGTTTTTCAGGACCTATCATCGGGGAGGACGATTGGCAGTGCTAAAGAACGTGAAGGACTTTACTATTTTGATGAGACTGATGTGAGTAAACAACAAGTCACACTTTGTAATTCTACATCTGTCCCTAGAGATAGTGATAGTTTGTTATGGCATTTTAGAATGGGTCATCCAAACTTTCAGTACCTAAAACGTGTATTCCCATCACTATTTATGAATAACCGGTCTTTTGATATTCAGTGTGAAATACGTGAGTTTGCAAAACATCATCGGACATCTTTCCCAATCTCCACATACAAACCTTCTAAACCATTCATCATGATACATAGTGACTTTTGGGGTCCCTCACGAATCCCCAATCGAACTCATGCAAAGTGGTTTGTGACGTTCATTGACAATCACACTCGACTTTGCTGGGTGTACCTACTAAAAGATAAATCCGATGTTCGCTCTGTATTCATCAATTTTTATATCATGATCCAAACACAATTTCAGACACACATCCAAACTTTACGTACTGATAATGGCACCGAATACTTCAATGCCACCATGGGTGATTTTCTCCAATCCCATGGAATAATTCATCAAAGCTCTTGCGTCGACTCCCCACAACAAAATAGGATTGCTGAACGTAAAAATAGACACCTTCTAGAAGTTGCTAGGGCGTTGATGTTCACTTCTAATATGCCAAAAATGTTTTGGGGGGATGCAATACTGACATCCACCTTCCTAATTAACAGGATGCCAAGTCAAACCTTAAACTTTAAGTCTCCTCTCCAAACACTTCAATCATTTTTTCCTACCTGTTGTCTTAGCTCCAACCTTCCCTTACGAGTGTTTAGCTGTACTGCCTTTGTTCATGTTCATCACAGAGGTAAACTTGATCCTCGAGTTGTTAAATGTGTTCTACTCGGTTGCTCTCCTACTCAAAAAGGCTACAAATGCTACGATCCCTCCACAAAACGAATCTTTGTAAGTATTGACGTCACCTTCTTTGAAACAACCCCGTATTTCAAACAAACCTCTCTTCAGGGGGAGACACTACATGAAGATCGGTTCTTTGACTTCGACCTTCATCCTCCTGATCCTACATTTACCAACAACCCCATACTTCCATCTAATATGCCATTAACAGAGGAATACTTACATTCAGGGGGATATGTAGAAAATCAAAGTACAAAGAAACCATCACAATTGAGGCACCAAAAGAGTCCGAACCGATGATAGCTCCACATGAAGCTTTAGAAATTCCTGACTTACCCATTACTCTCAGAAAACCTACTCGGTCATGTACTCTCCATCCTATTTCTAAATTCATGTCTTATAATGCTTTATCTACTGGATTTCGTGCTTCTACATCTCACCTTGATAGCACAAAGATCCCGAGAAATGTTGAAGAAGCCCTAGAAACCCCTAAATGGAGGGAAGCCGTATTGGAGAAAATGAGGGCGCTGGAGAAAAATGAGACCTGGGAAGTATCGGATCTACCGAAAGGAAAGAAACCGGTTGGGTGCAAATGGGTCTTCAATCTAAAATACAAAGCAGATGGGACAATAGAAAGGTACAAAGCTTGGTTGGTTGCAAAAGGATACACCCAAACATATGGCATCGACTACACAGAAACGTTTGCACCAGTAGCAAAATTGAATACAGTTCGGGTCCTTCTGTCCTTAGCAGCCAATCTAGATTGGTCGTTACAACAACTCGACATTAAAAATGCTTTTTTAAACGGAGAGTTAGAGGAAGAAGTTTTCATGACTTTACCACCAGGGTTCAGCAGAGGTGATAAAGAAAACAAAGTGTGCAAACTCAAGAAGTCTCTATATGGCAAAAGGATCCCACGTGTCCTTCGCAGTTGGCAGGAAGATATACGTTTTCCTAATTGACAGTGCCATGGAATTTACCAGCCACATTGTGACCATGGAGTTTTCGGATTTCCATTTTTGCAAGAGACCAGCAACAATTGGCTTCTTCGTTTCTCCGGTTAGGTAACCTAGCTTTCCTTTGCCATCGATTACCAATTTTATTGATTGAGCCCATTTCCTGAAGTTTTTTCTATTCAATTTCTCCATCATAAGTTGAAAGGAAGCATTATTTACTCCAATCGAGGCCATCGTAGAATTGATTTCTGCCTCGCTATGTGAGCATTCTGAGGTCATGGAACCTTTACTGTTGACGGGGACATCCGTCATTGATTTATGCCTTGCTCTAATACCACGAAAGCAGAAATTATTTTCTGTATTTCTTATTATTCAAATAACCACTCTTATTCCAATTTATAATACAACCGGGTGAGGAAGAAAGGAAAGGAATCTCCTAAATTAGGAAAGAAAACAATTTACCTAATTGCAGACTACTAACTATGGTAATGTTTAAATATGATATAAGAATAAATAAATTACAATCTTTTAGGATTTCTACAATACATCAGCAGATTTGGCCTGAAAAATGTCAAACTAGTGTTCTAAAAAACGTAAAGCGTGACTAGGCATGAAGGCGAAGCTTCAAGCTTAAAGCCTAAGTGACACCTAGGCATAAAAAAGCGTTCTCTTATTTTTAATATTATTTTAAATTTTTAATTGTTTTAAAAATAATTTAATAATTAATATAATACATATCAAACATCTAAAATTATAAAATACTATATTTACTTAATAATTCCTATAATTTGTCAATTATACAATTTTCAAGTTTTCGAAATGCAAAAACTCGACTATTTTTCATAGGAATTATGCTTGGTATACATAAAAAAGTGTACATAGAGGTGTCATTTCCCTCACATGGGGTGGGATCCTAAAAAATGTGGGTCACTCATTTCCCTCACATGGGGTGGGATCCTAAAAAATGTGGGTCACTCCCCATGTGAGGGAAATGACACCCTTATGTACAAAAATTATGTACACCAAGCAAGGTCTTTTTCATAGTTTCAATTTTCAACTAGACCAATCATACTTAATAGATTTACAGGAACTTTATACATGCTTTCGAAGTTTTCAACAAAATAACGAGTCTCAAGATCGTAATTACATATGTAGTTAGCAGCGTAGCTTAATCTTAACTATTTATCGAATAAAGTCATTTTTAACTTTTGTACGAATAAAGTCTTTTAAAAACTTGAATTAAAATCAAATGAAAAGTTTTTTAAAAAATAAAAAAAATTAATAAACTAGGATCAAATAAAAGATTTTAAAAAAACGAAAAATTTAATAAAGCTCGCCTAAGGAAGACGAAAGAGAGGAAGGAAAAAAATTCAGTCATTTAAGAATTGAAAAAGAAAAATGTCTGGGCGTGAAACGAAGCGTTTTGCCCGAGCTTCCACGCTTCGAGCCTAGGCGAACTTTTTAGAACATCAGCAAAATAGTGCAAAGTTTTACAACACGAACATGACTAAGTAAAAAAATGATTTTTTTTCTTTTTAAAATTATAATCGATCTGTCTTACCAAATCCCTTTTTTCATTGCATGGTTTTGTACCATGGTTTAACCTTTTTTTCAATCTGAAATTCCATCTTTTGTTCAGATTCCACCTATGTAGCACGGACACTTCAACTAGGGTAGCATGTTCGTGTCCGAAACGTGTTGGACACATGTCATACACCAACACTCCTCAAACACTTCACTATAGTCATTTTTCTTTATTTATCAAAAATATTAGATATTTTTAACTTAAAGTTATTATTAAATAACAAGCAGGTACTCATATTTAAAAGATTTCAACAAAAAAAAAAATTTAATAACAAGTATAAATTAAATGTATACTATATAAATGAAGAATTTCAAAGAATGTAATCAACGTGTCATGTCAATTTTATATATGTATAAAGTGACAGTAAGTAGAAGGTGCAGAATTT
The DNA here is from genome assembly GCA_903798405.1 of Fraxinus platypoda. NCBI lineage: Eukaryota > Viridiplantae > Streptophyta > Magnoliopsida > Lamiales > Oleaceae > Fraxinus > Fraxinus platypoda. The sequence goes on from CAIGRT010134348.1 coordinate 8,909, forward strand.
TAGGAGGATGTGTAACACACCAACCATGAAATAATGGAAGCGAACTGAGAATTTTACCTGAGAAAGCACCCATCCAGTATTATAATGCTTTTGTGGAAGTTTGATATATGTATCCAGTGCATCCTTCTCCAGCAGAAGCATTAAAAATTCAATATATTGGCAGAATATTAATTGCTAGCAATTTTTATTCAAGATCTTACATTACTAAAAGACACACACACAGTAACTTGGTAAACTAACTTCCAAACAAGAGTGTTACTACCTGGCATCTATAGAGACACGAAAGCCTGTAGCCTTCACCAAGAATCATTAAGAGGCCCAATATTTCAGAAGCACCAGCTGCGACTCTTGAGCTAGTCACAACAGCTGGACCTGAAGGCATTGCAGCCCCTTCTTGCTCAAGAGGTCTAGCATCACTGCGTTGGGATAAACTGGACATCGTAATATCTAAACGAGAATCATTATAAATATCACAATGAGTCCCTATAAGAGTAAGATTACTTTGGTTAGTGAGGATGCAAACTCAAAAGAAGAACAAAAAAGCATCAGATATAAATTTATTTTCTATCCATTCTTCCCCTCACTTTCTATATTTTGTAGCTTAATATTATGGTTTAGACCGTCGTATTAAGTTAATTCAACCAGTATCAGTCAATTTTATCAATATCAACTGTTACGAGTTCGAGGGTGTCACACATCTAATGCCCTGAGGCTAAATGCAAAATAAATCAATTTAAAACTCAAACTACTATTGCAAATTTAAGAGCACAAACTAAAGCAACATCACTGGTCCTGTTCCCCCTTTCTTTCCACTGCAGGACATATATCAAGACCCCTACAAATTTTATAAAAACTCGGCCTAAAAGTCGTTGGAGTCGATCCAGGCCACCGAGGGTTTTGCTTTCCATCATTAATTAAATAGCTAATAATTTTCTTACAAAGTAATGGAAAGACCAGAAATCATAAAAGAAATTCATAATGGATAAGTGAGATCACCTTCATCTGAATTTTCACTAGCCCATGACTGTCCCTTTCGAATTGACACTGATCGTGATACCATGGAGCTTGACTTGTAACCCCCAAGATATTTATAAGAGTGGTTTGTTCCATTCCCAGAAGCTACTGATGCACTTGAATTTGTGTTGACCAGAGATTCTCCACCAAGTCTCATGCTTCGTCGTTGTCTGGAATCAGAAAATAATCTCTCAGATACCTGAATGCAAATGGATTAAAGACTCAGCAAACTAAAACACAAGAAGCATCAACGTTGAATAAGATCAAGAGACATTCAAGTACATATCAAAGAAACAAAGAGAAATGCTGGATGCTGATACAATTAAAGACATGTAACTGATTAAATCATGTAATATTTAAAGGAAACATAAAAGGAGCAAAAACTGTATGGCGGAACGAGAAAGAANAAATCATGTAATATTTAAAGGAAACATAAAAGGAGCAAAAACTGTATGGCGGAACGAGAAAGAAACAAAATCTACAAGTAAATCTAAGCTGTAGCTTGAAAGTAAGAATATTCGAGAGCTTAACATCATCTCTGAAACTCCGTACGTATACAAACATAAAAAATCTAAACAAAATTTCAACTAAGCACCAGTTGAACCACAAACCAATTTACTTGAAGCTGCGCACTCACGACACAAACAAT
>CAIGRT010134355.1:0-13301 GCA_903798405.1 Fraxinus platypoda
TGAAATGTGAAAGTTGTTTTGTTACTTTTGAAATAGGGTAAAGATAAAGTAGGAGAAATGAATTTTTCCCATATCTTATTCATTCGGCCGAAACCCAAAAGCAGCAAAGAAAAGTCAGTATCTGGTGGAAAATATGCATAGGAACCCGTGAAAACTCTGAGAAAATGCCAGCAAAAAGATTAAGAATTTTGTAAAAGTCTCCATCATTTGCCAAAAAAAAGTCTAAAGAAAGGGCTGAATTGAGCCATCTGAACACACAACTATCACCATCTTGTTTATCAACATTTAATGCAGACACAATAGAGATAGCAAGAACAATACACTGTGGTCCATATTTGCTGCTGCCGAGTGCCGGGCTGCCGGAGGCCAATGGTCGTCAAAGAACATGGTGTGCCACATGATAACCTCAATGGCGGCACCAAAGTTTGCAACTTTAATTGGAACAAGCAACGCTTATCTTTTCCGGTTTTAGTTGCTTCCCCTTTGCAGTGGAGATCACAATCTTTCCGTTGTGACAAAATATTTAAAAGTAAAATGGCAGTAAAAGCATAATAAGGTGGAAAGTATTTTCCTTGAGAGCCAGTAGTTGCAAAAGAGGTTTTTAATTCAGATTTTGAGAAAAATAATAGCTTCCCTTTTCCTTGAATTTATGCTTGGAGATACTGTCAAATACTTTCAGTTTGATAAACACAAATGGCTGTCTTCTTCCCCTGCATTTTTTGTGATTGGATTCTTAAATTTGATGTTAGAAATTTCTTTACAAGATCTGCTTTCAATTTTTTCCCATGAATAAATTCTTGTTTGGCCCTTTATTTCCAGCAAGTTACTCTTCTTTTTGAACTTGATGCTTAAATATGTCAAATAGATTTATCTCAATTTGCTCATGGCCATTTGCTCTGCTATTTATTCTTGTGGCTGGTATTTCATTTGATGTTGATTTGCTCAAAAGAATGGTTGAATATGGCCGAACACGGGGAGCTAAACGGAGCTCCTTTCTTTGACAAACCCCTTGGCCATTTTTTTTCTTTCTTTTGGTAGCTGACCATTCTTGGTAGAGAAACTGTTCGTAAAAAACTACATTTTTCGGTGGCTTTTTGGTATGTGGTAGAACATGGTTAACATGTCATTTTCCATCGACGGCGCCAATCTGTTGACCACAAAAAATGCGCCAATAGAATCTGTTTCATCTCCTCTCCACGTAGACATCACCTGCACACTAGAACAACCCGTTAGGAGGCAAAGGTCACTGGTTGAGAAAAAGAGAGTACAAGAGAAGGAAAGAGAATTTGGATAGGGTTAGAAATCATACCTTATTGTGAATAAAATTCACATATACATAGAAAAACGTAAATAGGCCACATGGGTAATGGGCCGAGCCCAAGATGCAAATTGTTTAATATAATAAGCCCAACCCAATAAATAGTTAATGCCACGTAATTTATAAGTGTAACAAGTTTCATTGTAGAAATGACTAACATACTACCCCAAACCGACCAAAGATATTTATATAAGGTCACAAACTCACAATAGTTTCATTGAAGCAATGACTAACATTGAAGGGGTGCCCTACCTAAGTTCCTAATTAAGAATTTAATCTCTGACAACTTTATAAATCTACTTGTTTTGTTACGAAACAATACAAAGATGTGGGGGCAAGCTGCAATTACTGTCTCTTTTCCAAAAAAGTGGAAAGAATTGCTTGGAATTTGGTTTACTAACTAAAGTTAAGCTTGAACAAAAATAAAGACGAAACATAGAGATTTATGAAAAGGAATTCATAGTCAGGCGATAACTAGACAAATTATTGCGCTTCAATCAGGCAAGTTTATGAATATATATATCGATTTCTATATGTTGATTCATGTATTTATATGTTCCATCAGAAAATGTATATTTGCGTTTTGTACGTTTTTTGAATTATATTGAAATTGTGTGATTGGTAGTATAGGATTGGAGTTCAAAATTTGAATAATATTCTATTTTGGATTGATTTTGATGAATTTTGAGATGTATATATCGATGCAGAGAGTAAGTTTTTTATGTGTGTTTCTCTACGTTCTTTAGATTTCAAATTATATTGAACTTGCATTTTATATTATAGATTTGATCAATTGAGTTAAACAATTGAAATAAAAAAAAATCAACTTATTCTAATTTAAATTGATCTTTGATGAATTTTGATCTTGGATTCAATTTCCTTAAGTGAAAAGCAGCTGATGTGTCTTAGTGTATCTTTGATTACTCTCTAATCGAACAATTGGAATAGTTGGCCGAAAAATCAGTTCATTTTTTTATAGGTTAACATGGACAAATATTCCACCCCAAATGTAGAATTACCCAGGTTAAGAGCCAATTTTAGGAAATCTCCTTCTTCGGTACTTTTCAAGGGAAGAAGTGGATTTTAGAAGTACTACTAAGAAATGATACCTTGGGATGGATGTAAAGCGAAACAAATTGCTTCATGGTCTCATGAGTTGTTTGACAATAAAGAATCATTTTTTTTCTAATTTTATTTGATTTTCCATGTTAAATAGAGATTCAGAGCCCGTTTGGTACCGATTAAAATCCAATTAAAATTGAAAATATAGTCGTTATTGGGCCCCATTCGTTTAATAAAAGTCAACAATAACGGCTAGTTTTTCAATTTTTATCCGATTTTAATCTCTACCAAACAGGCTCTGAGTTTGAATATCCAATCATTAATTAAGGGTCTGACTACCACAACTAAGATTAGTGATAAATAGCGTTACTCTTGAAAATTTTAAATTGAATTTTTCTAAATTTGGGAAGTTATTTGATGTATTTATCAGTAAAACTTTATTTAATGTAAGAATAGGACTGAAGTTACTTTTGAAACAATTAACGTTTTTATTTTTATTTATGATCAACGAAAATATCATTAGGTAATTAAATTTTTAACGCTTAGTCAAACATGTACAATTAGGTTTGAACCATTTATTCGAGCACTAAAATCAATTCCATTTGCTTAACACTTCAAGGTTTCTTGTCATACTGTTATCCAAATATCGTTTTTTCATTCTGTTTGTTCGAAACTCCAGAATTCTTGTAAGGAACAATTTGTTCAGCCATGGAAGAAGAAACACTGACAAGTCATGAAGTACCGGTGGTTAATATCGCCGAGCAGTACGAGATAAATGTCGATCCATCTAAGGTAAAATTTATCTTTTTGTAACTATGCAAGTGTTTATGAATAAGTTGTGTTTACAATAATAACAAAATAAATAAATAAATTAGGGTAATTAGTATTTTACTTGGTTAAAAAATGCCCAAAAAGTATGGTTTTGGGCTTATTTTGCAGGAATTGACAATAAAAAATATTATATTTTTTAGAATTAAACTAGTTGTACACTCATTTTTTATATCAAGAATGTAAAATCTGATGTACAAAAAAAAAAAAAAAATGTACATGTTTACTTTGTACTTTTTAAGACTGCTTAGGCATTTTGTGCGTGTACAAACATCTTTGACCAACTTGTAAGACCATAGAAATATTTATTATTTTCCAATTTCTAATTTTTTTTTTTGGTTGGGATTTGATTCAAAAGCACTACCATATATTAATATGAAGTACAAAAGATCAAAAATTGAATTGATTGTCAATGAGTAATGTTCAGTTAAGTCCCTCGAGCGTAAGGGATCATTAACAAGTAATACGTGATGAGCTGAATGTCATCCCATTAGAAATGAATTATATTCAAGTATGCTAGTCTTATATCGAATTTAAAGTATGTAACACAGAAGAAATGATTTGTTGTGATTATTCTAAATTATTCTACTAATTATGTAAAAAGCATTGGTATGTTTAAATGAATGAATGATTGTATTGGGTTTAGAATCCACCAATTACTATCTGTTGACCCTGAAAAATTGTTACGATACGTGGCCAACAGAATAAGATTCCACGTAAGCTCATTCCTACGCACGGTAGCACACTGTTAGTCACTCGTGGCCTTTTTCGGTAGGGGTGGAAATGGCCGCGAGCACTCCGACGGTCAAGTTAGTGATTTTGTAAACCGGAAAGTGACGTCCAGTGGTGAAGGGGTCACCGAAACGTGGCTAGAATGTGTATAAATATGTGTTTTTTAGAGTGAAGGAGTTCAAGATCAAAAATCAGAGTCCAAACCCTTTTCTTACTTTAATGTGGGAGTATTTATACTAAGAGAAAGGGAAAAGAGAATTGTTGGCTGTAGGGACGTGTGGCTTTGGATCCTGGGCAGGTCATCGTTTCATAGGCATCAATCTGTCAATCTATAGGTTGTCAGGTTTTAAATGTTCCCTGACATAGCAGTGTGAGTTAACCGTTTGGAGTCTGCTACACGTCCCATCAATCAGGCTAAGGATTTGATTTGGGGAAGATCTCCTCATAAAAGATCCTGACAGGCGTGGAGAGGTGAATGTGGGGTGTGGCGAATGCAGAGTACAAACTCAATTCGTCAGCCACGTGGCGACACGAAATCAGTTCATACAATACGTGGTAGATGAACTGGATGGACGAGGTGGACGGCCTCTGAAGGCCCGTAACAACAGTCCCTCAAGTCCGTGTATGAATATTTATATAATGCATGAGCTTTATTGATGTAGCTATATCATGTCATTTCATGGGCTGTATGCGTTAATTGTTGTAGAAGAGACGAAAAGGTTTGCAGAAGTGACGTCCTGACAGAAGGACGAAGCGTTGAGGTTAGCAACTTTAGGAAAAGTTGTGGTAGAAGCGAAGTCCTGGCTGAAGGACAAAGCATTGAGTGTTAGCAACTTTGGGAAAAGTTGTTGCAGAAGCGAAGTCCTGGCTGAAAGAGAAAGTGTTGAGTATTAGTAATTTTGGGAAAATTTGTGGCAGAAGCGAAGTCCTCGTTGAAGGACGAAGCGTTGAGTGTTAGCAACTTTGGAAAAAATTTCGGCAGAAGCAATTTCCTGGCTGGAGGACGAAGCGTTGAGTGTTAGCAGCTTTGGGAAAAGTTGTGGCGAAAGCGAAGTCCTAGCTGATTAGAAAGCCTAGGGCTGTGTGCTAATAATTTGAAAATTTCGCGTCTTCCCAAGGTAATCATGAGGGCGCGCTTGCTTCCAAGCCACGCCTCACATGTAATAAAAGGTAATCATGGTGACGGCTGTACAAGTGCAAGGCAATGCATTTGGCCAGGAGCGTGAGGTACACCGCTTCATCAGTACCATTAGCTTATGTGACCTTTGGAATTAACGGTGATGATGCACTATAGATTTGAACGACCAAGGTGTGATTAGTGAGAATCTAACGGCTGGGATGAATTGGCAATGCCTATATAAGGCCAAAACCTCTCATTTCGCAAGTTTAATTTGTAAAATTCTCTGATTTCTCTCCATCCTCTTTGTTTTCGTTCTGCTTTCATTATCTCCAGCGACCAAGGCCTTGAAACTCCGACGATCATCCTTCCATTGACGTATACTTCTTTAGGTAATACTTTTCCCTCGTTTGCTCCGTTTTTCTTTTTGGCTTTCAAAATTCAAACAAATGGCCACTGAGTGATTTGGGAATACATCTACAAGTGAGGGGAGGCGAAGTATGGGGAGTTCGGCAACCCATAATCATCACTTCAGATGAAATAGGTAGTGCAGTCAGGTTGGGTAAGAATATTTGGAGACTTCCCACCCCTCCCGTAGACACTTCGATAAAATAGGGGGCCTCTGATTATCCTTCCGACTTACCCCATAAATATTAGCCAAGTGTAGACGGGTTTTTAGGATCCCTGATAATATAGAACTGATAATACCCGACCTCAGTGAGAGGGCATGATATCTAATGCTGGGTTGTGTGGCCATAAGTGAGAATTTATTGAGCGCAGGTCTTAGACTCCATTTTCACCCATTCTTTAGGTTAGTTCTCTGTTCTTACGGGCTGGCTCCGACCCAACTCCATCCGAACTCCTGGGGACAGATGGTTAGGTCGTGGATGCTATGGTCTTAAACCAGCCTAGGAGTTGATATGCCATTTAGTGCCTTCCATGCCATCTATATCCCCAAAAGTGTAGCCAGGGTGGTACTACTTGACCCCCTAGGGATCCCACTCCCCATTTGTGGTGGACATGCCCTCTTCGGTGAAGAAGTGGAGGAGGTCGTAGTTCTGGGATGATGGGAGATGGGACACCATAGAGAACGACCCCATGGCTCCTCTTACCGTCCCCACCTCTTACTCCACAGCTAGTAAGTTATCTTACCTGACTAATTTCACTTAAACTCATTTCTTATCACTTAATATTTTTGTTGTTTGCTGGCTCTCTACTGAGGTACGAAATCTCTGAGTAGCAGTGGGACATCATCCGCCATATCTACTTGAAACCACCACAAGACCGGAGTATAACGAGCTAATCGATAAGAATATTCACTTCACTCTCCACGGATTAATGGCATCTCAAAGTGAACCTTATTTATGCATTCAGTTCGGTTAGACACCTTGTCTGAATATACTTAACATTTTTTCCTTTTTGCAGATAACTTTTTAAAGAATAAGCCATTGAGGCCTGACTTCGCCACAATCCGTCGAAACGTGGCAACGGCCAGAATGTTGAAAACCAGTTCAGCTGCTTACAAGAAGCAAGCTAAAAAACTAAACTTATTGAGTAATGGCCAACTGCCCAATGAAGAGGATGAAGTGGAAGAAGGTGCCTCCTTAATAAAAAGGAAAAAATCAGGCCCATCAGGGGCTTCCTATTCTGCTACCACGGTGGCCAAGCCCTTCACCTCCCTCCATTCCTATGGGGTGATCATAGTAGCCCCTTCCGAGGTTCCCTTGGTTGCTATACCAAAGATGGCAGTGCCTAGCCTTGCCACCCATACTAGAGAGCCACTTGGGAAGAGGTTGAAGAAGTCCGTCAACCCTCCTCACAGCAAAGCGCCTGATTTCCTTGGGAGCAAGGATGACAATCTCTCTGAGGCAGTATTAGAAATGCTGCCTCCCGAAATTGCTTCTACCGCTCGAGTTCATAACAAGTACTGGACCAGAAACTGGCGAGACCACGTCGCCTCCTACGAAGTGGAGCACCTTCAAGCCGCCAACAATGCCTGTGTGGCTCGAGCTCTAAGTATTGGCATGGCGGAGGAAGATTTAGTCCGAGCCCTTCGTAAAAGAAATGAAGAATTAGAGAAAAGGATTGAGGCCTCGGACAAATGGGAGGAGGATGTGAGGAAGGCGATGAGAGAGGCGGAGGAGTTCGAGGTGAAGAGAACTGAGGCTGAAGTGAAACTAGATGTTGCTAAGATTTAAATAACCAACTTAAGAATGAGCTTCATGAATCCGTTTCTCAAGTGGCAACCTTGACAAAAAGGGTTGATCAGTCGAATGAACAACAACAAGGATAAGGACGAACTCAAGATGTTGATCGAAGCCCAAAAGGAAGAGATTGAATCATTAAGGGCTGAAGTGAAGACATTGGGTGAAGTGGCAGTGCAGAACTACATCGACAACTTTGACCAAATGAAGGAGTATGATGACTTTACCAACTACTGGGCTTCATGGAGTGCCCAGGAGATGATGTCTCGCTTGAAGGAGGTTCATTTGGAGCTGGACATAGGATTTTTAGAAGAAGGGTTCGGCAGTCCTCTAGAGGCCAGCCTGATACCGAGGTTGAGGGGGAAGCTCCTGAAAAAGAAGTGGGGGCTAGGGCAATTGTAAATGTAGATCCTTAGTTTCTTCTTTCCTCTTCATTGTAATAGCTTCAGCCCTGGCCAATTTTGTAATGAAATCCTTTCTTTAACTATTGTATAATTTTTTTTCGCATGTAAACACTTCGCTTAAACATTTTGCTAAAACACTTTGACAAAGCAAATAGAGTGTAAACACTTCACCAAAATGAATGAATCAAATTGGATCCAAGTGTAAACACTTCGACAAAGCAAATGGAGTGTAAACACCACCAAAATGAATGATTCAAATGGGATCTAAGTGTAAACACTTCGATAAAGCAAATGGAGTGTAAACAATACCAAAATGAATTAATCAAATGGGATCTAAGTGTAAACACTTCGCTTAAACACTTCGATAAAGCAAATGTAGTTTAATCACTTCACCAAAATGAATGAATCAAATGGGATCCGTGTAAACACTTCACCGTACCACTTCACCAGGGGAGCGCAAGCGCCTCTCTTAACGAAGCAGACGTCCTTTGTAGAGGTGGCCCCTCGGGGCCATCATGCACCTCGGCTAAGGTCATTTTTCGACGTGGAACGTATCATCTTCGAAGGATTAATGGGACTATAGGGGTGTCACACGCCTCTTCTATCGAAGTGGACATCCTTGGTTGAGGTGACCTTGTGGCGCATCACTCACCTCGGTAAGGGCATTGGTTTGTAGGAACAACGACGAAATGGAAACTAATTCATTCTATTGACAAGAATATTTACATGACCGAAGTTAGCCTTCGCAATTTCTCTACTGATAATACTTCCTCAAATGTTCGGTATTCCAAGGATGAGGCATCACTTTTCCTTCCAAATCTTCGATCTTATATGTGCCTTCTCGTACTTCTTCTGTAACGCGATACGGGACTTCCCAGTTCAGCCCCAATGTTCCTGTTCTGGGTTCCTTCGAGGACGAAAAAACTTTCCGAACTACTAATTCGCCAATGCGAAAGGCTCTTTTCTTCACCTTGGCATTGTAGCAGCGCATCATCTTGTGATGGTAAGAGGCAAGTTTTACTTGAGAGTCATCCCTATTTTCTTTAAGGAGTTCAAGTTCGAACCTTCTCATTTTGTCATTTGTCACCTCATTAAAGTGGATACGACGAGGTGAAGGCACTCCAACCTCAATTGGGCTCATGGCCTCATCCCCGTAAGTTATGGTGAATGGAGTCTCCCCGGTTGCAGTCATGTTGGTTGTACGTATGGCCCAAAGCAGTTGGGAGAGTTCATCTACCAATACCCCTTTTGAAGTGTCCAGCTTCCTTTTTAGGGTGAGTTTTATGATTTTGTTGACCGTTTCGACCTGTTCGTTCGCTTGGGGGTGATTAGGTGTTGAGAAATGCTTCTTAATTCTGAGCTCATTATACAAGTCTCTGATCTTCTTGTTGTCGAACTACTTTCCATTATCTGAAATAATAGAATGGGGGATGCCGAACCTGTATATGATATTCTTCCAAAGGAACTTGGAAGTGTTCACTTCGATAATCTTAGCCAAAGGCTCCATCTCAACCTATTTTGTAAAGTAATCAATTGCTATAATAGCGAAGCATGCATTTCCCCTTCTCCCTCTTCCCCTGGCAATGGGCCTATGAAATCAACTCTCCATAGCAAATGGACAAGGGCTTGATACAACTGTGAGTTCCTGTGAGGGCCGCCTTTGTAAATTGGAGAAGCGCTGACACTTGTCGCATTTACATACAAATTGTATTGAGTCCCTTTTTAGGACGGGCCAATAATATCCCTGTTTAAGTACCTTATGTGCTAATGCTGGCCCTCTAGAATGAAACCCCCTCATGGATCTCCTTAGAATATGGTTCACATCTTCACCTCCTGTGCACCTAAGGATGGGGGATGAGAAACCTCGCTTGTATAGCACATCATCCTGCAGGATGAAGTCATAGCCCTTCTCCGAAGTCGACGAGCTTCAACTTCATTGCTCAGTACGGTTTGCTCTTTGAGAAAATAAAAAATAGGTTGCATCCACAATCGGGTACCTCCAATCCACAACACTTCTTCCTCCCTTATATTGAGGGTTCAACAAGGTGCTCAATGGAAACCACCTTAAGGAGTTCGGAATCCTTACTGCTAGCCAATTTTGACAGAGATCAACGTGGGAGTTCTCAAGGTGGGGTACTTGTGTCAGTTCGAAGTTTTCAAAATCGGGGAGGAAATTCATGACTAGTTTCAGGTATGCTGCCATGTGCTTATCTCTGGCCATAAAATTGCCATTGATCTGGTTTACCACTAGTTATGAGTCACTGTTGATGGTCAACCTCTTCACTTGCAATTTCCTAACCAAATGACGGCCGGCTAAGAGCGCTTCATATTCAGCTACATTATTAGATGCTTTGAATCCAAGCTTTACTGCACAGTTAAGCTTATGGCCCTTAGGGCTCTCCAAGACTACTCTTGCTCCCGAACCAGCTTCTCCAGACAATCTGCCAACAAAGAAGTTCCAGGTGGGAGGCTCCACTGGTTCCATATTCACTTCTATTTCGGAGCCCTAGCAAATTCAGCCATAAAGTGAGCTAGGGCCTGACCATTAACCGCAGTCCTTGGCTTATATATCATATCGAACTCACTGAGTTCGACTAGCCATTTCAATAGCCTTCCCTAGGCGTTGGCTTCTGTAGGACTTACTTTGGCGAAAAGTTTGTCAGTACATGAATGTTGTGGGCCTAGAAGTATGGTATCAACTTTCGAGATGCAGTGATCAAAGAAAGGGTGAGCTTCTCCATGTCCAGGTAACGTACCTCTGCCAGTGATAAGGTTTTGCTTATGTAGTAAGGGCAATTGGTGCGCCTCTTCTTCCTTTATAAGAACTGAACTGATAGCATCATCGGATACAGCTAGGTAAAGTAGCAAAGGTTCGCCCACTTTGGGTTTGGATAGGATGGGAGCTTGTCCAAGGAAACTTTTCAGTGCCTGAAATGCCTCCTCACACTCTGGTGTCCATTGGAACCTCTTTCTTCCTTTGAGAATCTTAAAGAAGGGAAGACACTTCTCTATGGCTTTGGATATGAAACGGTTGAGTAGGGCCACCCTGCCAGTTAGTCGTTGTACCTTCTTAGTCTTCTGAAGTGGCCTCATTTCGATCAAAGCTTTAATCTTCTTCGCATTCTCTTCAATTCCTCTTTGATTTACAATGTATACAAGGAACTTACCGGATGCTACACCAAATGCAGACTTGAGAGGATTTAGCTTCATTCTATATCTCCTCAGAATTTGGAAGGCCTCATCTAAGTGCTTCACATGGTCCCTTACTTGGAGACTCTTTACAAGCATGTCATCAACGTAGACTTCCATCGTTTTGCCGAGCTGATTAGCAAACATCTCATTTACTAACCTTTGGTAGGTGGCTCCAACATTCTTCAACCCAAAGGGCTTCACTTTATAACAATATAGCCCCCCATCCGTGATGAAATAAGTGTTAGCCTCGTCCCTCGGGTACATGGGAATTTGATTATAACTCGAATAAGCGTCCATAAAACTTAGTAGCTCGTGTCCAACAGTTGAATCTACTATTTGGTCTATTCGAGGAAATGGAAAACTATCATTTGGGCAAGCCTGATTGAGATTGAAGAAGTTAATTTACACTCTCCACTTGCCACTGCGTTTCTTCACCAGCAGAGGATTGGATATCCACTTAGATAGGTGGCCTCCTTAATGAAGCCATTGCTAATAAGTTTTTCCACTTCTTCCTTCAAATCGTCATACCTCTCCGCATTCAGTGCTCTCCTCTTCTGCCTATGCGGGGTTTGGCTTGGATCAATTCTTAAATGGTGGCAACTGATCTTCAGGTCTATTCCGATCATGTCCTCATGTTTCCATGCAAAGACGTCTGAGTTCTTGTAGAGGAAGTCTTTCAGTTCTTCATTTGCTTAATCTTCCAAATCTTTCCTACTTGTAGAACTTTAGTGGCATCTTGGGAATCCAATTGAAAGCTTTCCAGTTCTTCCGTTTGAGCAATTTGTGATTCAAATTCAATGATTCAATGATCCAGATCATCCAAGGCTACCTTTTTAGGTCGGCCCTTCACAAAAACTTCTGCCATCTCGACATCTTCCCCTTGTGCAGAGGTTTGCCCTTCTTCAGGGACGTCGGACATTTCAGCATCAAAGAGCACCATGTTAACTCCCTGGGGCTCTGCCTTTCTCAAGGAGTTGAGGTAACACTCCCTTGAGCCGATCTAGTCACCTCGGACAGTGGCCATTCCTCGTTCAATGGAAAATTTCATGCATAAAGGATGGATGGAGGTGACAGCCCATAACTCCTTCAAGGCTGGCCTTCCTAGCACTCTATGGTATGTAGACCGTTGGTCAGCTACCAAGAATTCCATGAAGTGGTGTGCTATCAGAGGTGGGTCCCCATTTTGATAGCCAGGGTAATCCTTCATCTTAGAATAATGCCATCTCCGGTGAATCCGTACAGGGAAGAAGTCATAGGGGTGAGTTCATGGTCCACCAACATCTTATCATAAGCACAACCGAACAGAATATTTACTAAACTCGTTGTCTACTAGCATGCGCTTTAATTCATTTCTAGCCACCATGGCTCTCACTACTAGTGTATCGCAGTAGGGATAGTGTACCCCTACCGTATCTTTCTGAATGAATGTAATGGGCTCTACTAGCCTTGCCTTTTGGGATTGATTTACTATATAGTTGGCCATATGCGGGGCTTTAGCCTTCCTGGTGAAATTCTTTTGTGCATTTCTAGACTCACCTCTTACGTGTGGTCCCCCAATAATCATATCTATCTCCCGGATGGGCATGTTATCAGTTGTGATGGTCGCTGTCTGTCCCTAGGCCTATCCCGATCGTTGGTTGCGCCATGCCGATGTGAGTGTCATCTTGTCTTGCCTCTCCTAGGTGAGTTCGACCTTGTAGCGCCGTCCTGAGAGTGGCCTCTCCTATTTCGGATGTTGCTCTTTTCAGCGACACGGGAGGCCTCTCGGCATTCGCTCGTGTCATGGTCATAGAAACGGTGGAAAGTACAGTAGGGTCGCTCCTCTTTTGGGGACCTATTTCTAGGCCCTTCCCCCTTTTCCTATTTCTAAGGTTAAAGGGTCTCCTAGGTGTTCCCATTCCAATGCTGTCGTTGGGCCCAACATTTTCATAGGCCAACGTAGGCACAACGTTCCGAGTTGTCGTGACCAACTCCTGTCCCGAAGTGGGGGCTATGGTATGCCCAGCTTGCGCCCATTGTTGATTTACCAAATGTGACGTGGGTCCTCACCCCATCTGCCTTTGCGGCGGTGGAAGTCCCTGTCTGCCCTGTTGCGATAATCAATAATCTTTTCATTGACAATCTCAATTTTTATCATCTCCACTAGCTCTTCATATGTGGTAGGATTTTTACTTTGGACATCTCTCCAAAACAACGTATTCATTTTCAGTCCTCCTTTTAAGGCTGAGAGAACTTCTTTGTCCATGACTTGTTCGTAATAGGTTATTTCATCAGTAAATCGAGCAAGGTAATTTTTCAGCGTCTCTCTTGCTGCTTGCCTCATATCCTGGAAGCGTTGGATTGTCGCTTCTCCTTTCTTCTTGGATAAGTACTGGTTCAAAAATGATTTTGTTGACACCCAAAATAGGCAGCCCAATTCAAATAGCCCAAGGGAGGAGACAACC
>CAIGRT010134362.1:0-12429 GCA_903798405.1 Fraxinus platypoda
TGTTCACTACAATTAGAATTCTTCAATATTTCAAATACTTCAACAGAAGAATTCAGCTCACACCCAAATTCTAACAATATTCAATAGTTAGGGCAAGCAATTTCTTGCTTTTGAAGTGAGATCGAAGTAATAACTTGAAATTGACACAAGGTCTTCAACAAAAACACAACTAATAAAATTATATATTTACATTATGAATTTCATGATAAGGAATAAACATATTCAAAACACAAATTTAGATAGAGAACTAATAGAAGACCCAATAATGCTGAAAAATTAGAGTAGAAAAACTTAATTTATTAAACAAAAAGTATGAAGGAAATGCTCAATAATGAATGAACCCAATCCTATAACTCAATAAAAACTATAGAAAACTTCATCAATTTTAAAAGCAACTGGATCGACAAAAAGGGCAATTGGTCAAACTTTGGGGTCTAGAGGCGTATAGCTTTGAGGTGGGGAAAAAATGTGGTTAGTCGCTGGCGTCAAATGAGCTAAGTAAAAAAAACAAAATTATTTGGTGAAAATAACAAACCTAGGTCTTGGGGGAAGAATGGGATTTGGGATTTGGGAGAAATTAGAAGGCGACTTTTGAAGGAAAAACATGTGCGAATAGAGGAAAAGTGAAAATAATAATAATAATAATAATAATAATAATAATTCAAAATTTTATGTGGGGTCAACCGGCCCACATAAATTCCTCACGTAGCTTCTGTTAGTACTTTTTCATCTCTTTTTATTCTCTTTTCACTTCCGGCCTTTGATTCTCAACTCTTCCACATTCACTTCAAATCAACGTCGTCTCTTTTCCTTCCCAATTTCTTCAATGTAGCTTGGATTCACGGGTTGATTCTAAAACAAGATTAAAATCAATGGAAATCTATTTAAACAAGCTCATTTTGTTATAACTTGATATTTCTAAATAGTGTAAACATTTAATTTGATATATTACTATTGAGTTCATCATCTCTGCAAATTTTTACCGCTTCTCCAATTCTCGTCCCTTCTTCGCCTCTCCCTCGTTGAACATCAATCACCAAAAAACTATAAAACAAAAAGCTAAAAAACTTGCACATTTATCAAACTTGGACGAGATAGAATTTCACTTTAAAACTTGAAATTGGTGTGACTTGATCTCAGTTTGACAGATATGTCATTAATATTAACACAAGTTTGTAATGACACCTTAATTAAGAGCCTGTTTGACAACCATTGTGGTAGCAAAAACAAGTTTCGAATTGTGATTTTAGGGTTAAAAATGGTTAAAAAGTAGGGAAAAATTTTTGGTATAGATATATTATTGTCACCGACTAGGAGTTTCCTTCATGCACTGTCCGGCCTTAATGTCCCAAATTCCTGCCTCGTTACATTAAGCAGCCTTTGAACTCATCTTTAGAGGCCAAGTATTTAATTAGCAACATCGAAATTTGACTAATTAAGGCAAGAAACAAGAAAACCAACATAAGAGTATATCAAAAATTGTTTTATTAAAGATAAGAACTGTTTACAATAAATCTCGGTTGGTTTTATTATTTGACAATAGAGACGTCATTATCATATTCCTAAATACAAGTAAACAGAAAACAAAACTTAATCCTTAAAAGTCAACAAATTACATAAAACTATCCACAGTAGTAAACAAAAGTTGGTCACACATAAAGATAAAATACTGGCATTTATTCAAGCTTCTTTACCACCGGTCAGTATCTACGTGCACAATTTTTCTTCATCTCGCATCATCCCTTTGCCAAATGAATTTAGAATGCGAAAATTGCGCCGTGCTAAGAGTTCCACCAGCCTCTATCTTTGTGGATTAAATTAAAAATTAATACAGTTAAGCTTGCTAAAAGCAATGTACTAATATGATGTGATGAATCCTATTTGTCACCTGGAGAGTTAGATTTACTCTTGGAGGTGGAAAAGGGGAATGAATTTGAAAGAAACGTCAAGCCAGCCGGTTGAGAACTAGACGAGGGCGAGGATTTGTTCATAAAACTTGAAACACATTTGTTGACATGCGAAGTTGATGGAAAGCTCGAAAGAATATGAAAATTAGGTTCTGTAATTGACTTTATATTTTGGCTGGACTTATCACCTACAGTTTGATTCTCTGCAGTACTGGAAGTAGCACCACCAGAGCCAATGATTGACGTAAGAGCAGCTGCTAATGCATATTGGAAAATTGGGTCTGAAGTAATTGCTTTTGTGGCAGCTGCAATAGCATCTGGTGGAAGAGACTGTTGTGTAGGGTTTAGATTCTTTTGCAAGTAAGATTGGTATAGGTTTTCTTGAGGATGTGATCCAAAGCTTACAGTTTGGTTTTTGTTGTATGGTGGATTTCCATAACTGAGAACCCCATTACTCCAATAGATTGGTAAAGCATTTGATTCCAAAGAACTAAAGTTGAGATTTGTCGTAGAATATCTTGGAGGAAAGTTACCTAGTCGAGCAGAGGCTGTGTTTGAAGTGAGATCGAGAGTGATAGTTGGATAGGAAGGGGAGGACGAAAGCGAGGAATTTGGTAGGTAAAATGGATTTGATCTCGAGTTATCAGAGAGATGGAAATTGAATCCATTGAGATTCACGGAGTTTGTAGTAGGAGTAGATGATGAGGTTGCGCCTGATGATCCTGAGGTTGATGAGCCAGACATTAGCATGGAAGCAGCTGCAGAAGTGGTGAAGGCCATGGCAGTCGCGGAGACAGAAAGTGGATGGTTATGTGTTCCTTCATATGTAGTGATCAAGATTGACATGTCATCTGCACATCTTTGCAACTTCAAGTTCAAAAACAAGAAAGTAGTGAGAAAACATGCATACACTTGCACATTCTAGTAACGACTAATAGCTTATTTGCTAGGATGGACTGTAATCTTGTTTATTTGTTCAATCATGTACCGAATATAAGTGATGGACATCACAATTAACGAGATTTTAACTTTTTTGGTGCACAATCCAGTCTAACTTATAAAGCATGACAAGAGTATACCACGATGTTTAACCTGAAGATCAAACATTTTTATGGAGTATAATGATACCTGCTTTCTAACTGGGCAGGATGGTGCAACAGTGCAACGATAATATGCTCGAGGGCATGGGTTTCCTTTCGCAATCTTCTGCCCATATTTCCTCCATTGACATCCATCATTCATCTATACAATCACACCAAATATATATCACATTATAATTCAGCTTATATTTAATTGAACAAGAAAATTAAACCAAATTCAAGATAATACAGATGTAATAATCTCACTGTTGGGGTGTCGCATCTGACTCTAACCGAAACCTTGGCTCTTTTAGCAGGGTTCTGCTGTGAGAGTTCACCATCTCCATTTGTAACAATATTCTTCAGCATGCTATGGGGTGGAAAATTCTCTCCTGCAGTTTCTTCCTTAATTTCTTCTACTCTAGTCTCCTGGCTACCAACCGGAGAAGGTTCGACTGGTGGTACTTTAAATTTGCAGTCCAGTCCTAGATCCAAGATTCCTTGTTTCTTTAATTTTTCATCCACTTTTTCTTTTTTTGACATTTTAGAGAACCCATCTTTTTTTGCAAAGTGATCGCTTGAACTCATTCCCAGGCTGAGGGAGATAAGTTCTGGAGATTCTTCTTCTGTATCTTGAACTGGACTAGTTGATTTTTTAGCAGCTTCTTGTTGAACTACATCTTGGTATTGCATTTGAAGGGTCCGATAATCCTTTAGAATTCGATCTAAACACATCCTTAGCCTTTGATTTTCTTCGATCACTTCACGGATCTCGACTTTTGCCAATTCAAGTTGATGGTCATCCTGCAATCAATCCACATAATATCATTTCAAGTTCATGTAATATTCATCTTGAAATATCTCTCATATAGATAGATACACAGAAGTTTTAAACAAGATCTTTTCTTCATAATTTCCCTTCAAATTCGAGACATTATTTCTATATATCCTTTCAAAATAGAAAGATAAAGAGCTAACCTGTTCCTTTTTGGCAGAAGAAGATGCCATTGAATCAGTAATTTCTGCTGATGATATCTCAATCTTAGTTAGAATAGGTCCCTGTCAAAATGTTTCTTGTTAGAAACTCAAAATTTTTGATTTGATAAATATAACTAGGATTGAAGGGTTTCACAAAGATTTTATTCACATTACATTATTAAAGAAATAGTATCAATGGAATGACCTGTTCAGATTAAAAACTAATTACTCGGTAGCTATAAATTTGGACTTTCAAGGTCTTTAAATAGTAACAAGTTGCATATGATGTTTGAAAACACCAATTAGTCTGGCTTACTAGTTAATTAAAGGTCAATGGTGTAGAAGGGCTGCAAAGCTGCTTTATAGCAATTTACTAATGAATATGACGTTTAAACTCAAATCTTGAAACAACGTTCCCTGAAGTTATTATTCGTATATATTTTTTGTTTCAGTGTATATAATTACGTCATCCTACAGCCAGTAAATTAATTATTAGTATATTTAGATAATATATTCGCCGCTTTTTATCTCGAATTATCATCAAGAAATGATGAGAATGCATGAAAAAAAGATAACAAATCAATAAATGAATTAATCAATATCTAGTGCAAATTATATTTTCTATTTTTTTTGTCACTTACTTGCTTTGATAAATTCTTCTGATCAAAAGATGGCTTCAAGCTGTCATGTCCATGGTCCCGTTTACCATTTCCCACCTGACAAAAAATAACAATGTTAGGCTGTGGGTATTCAATAATCAGAAGCAAGTAGCCATAAATATTTGAGGGAATATGTATCTTATAATTTATCTCTCTCACTTATTCTATGCACAAAATGAAAATTCAAGCCAAAATTTTTTCCTAAGATCTCAAAACTCAAAAGTGTTCTTTCTTGAATGTGTGCATGTATACGCATCAACTAATAATCTTAAATCAAATTTACGTTGTTTTTTGTGTGTGATGAGATCAATTTAGAACATGGCTATCTGAAAATTTTCACATACTTTTAAGTGAAAATTTACCATGAACCCGAATTATCATATACCTGCACATTATCATAGACCTGCATATCATAGATGAAAAGAAAGATATACCTACCTGAAGAACAACATCTTCTTCACATCCTTTATCTTTAGAACTTGTTTGTGCTTTATTTTCTTCATTGACTTCACCTCCAGTAACTAACTTTCTCGTAGTAGACTCCATAAAAGTTATACTCTCTCCTTCTTTCTCTTTCTCTCTAGGAATTGTTTTCTTTGTGATATGTTAACAGCAGTGGTATTCTTATGATGAGAGGGAGCCTGCACTATTTGACTTTTTAAAACAAATTCAAACTCAATGGCTTCATCCATCAAACACACAGAAATTCTCAATGGCTGAATTGCATTAAACTTATATATACATATATAAATAATACAATCACTGTCATATTCATACCTACACATAAAGAACAACTTCAAGAAGAAGAAGAAATCAACTTCAACGTTTAAGTCTTTAAGACAACATGCCCTATATAATATACGTATACGTATACACCTATGCTTGGCTCCCATTTTTTTCAAAACTCATTTTTTATCATACATTATCCCGTAAAATAATTTTACAAACAAACCTAAAACTTTTCCTTATTTTTTAACCACATATTCTTCAATAAAATACTATTTGAAAATGCATTTTAAAAGAAAATGGAACTCAAACAAGCACATAGGGGCGAGTGGGTGGGATGGGGTGGGGTTAGCACAATACTAGGTCCCCACGACCGTATAGGCTAACATATATTTGAGAAAAATATAGTCTGAGCCTCATTTTTTCGTAAGAGATGATTTTTTGAAGATTGCACGATTAAAAGTCAATTTTTTTTAGATTTACGTACACAATTATTTTTTGGAGAGAACGTATGAACAAAAAATGAAAATAATCGAAATTTCTACATAGCAAAAGTCACACGGTAAGACCGATTACTGGTCAAACTTGTCCGCGAAAACAAAGAATCTAGGGCTTCGTGGTCCTGTGACAAGTCCAAATACCGGTACCTCCGGTTGTTATCTTGCCTATTCAGCTTTGACTTCTTCACTGGGGTTTTACTGAGATTTCTTTTGCTGACAATGGATTTGATCTTTATAAATTACAGTGCTAGTGTTTATTAGAAATTAATTGTTCTTTCAGAAAATTAATATTTAGGGAATCACCAAGTCTTCAAATTATTCATCTGATTACACATTACAATATTCCATTAGTTGTTATATAAGAGCAAATGCATGTTCAATAAAAATTTGCTTATCTCATTGTACATGATAATTTCACCTTAGAGGGTCGACAAACGAATCATTTATGATATATTACTATGTCATTCAATGCCTCTAAGTGCGTAGCTCGGTATCTATAGTTAGGCTTTATTATATTAGGTCTCCACAAAATCGTAAAGCCATATATACATAGGGTTGAAGTTTGTGTAGTTCCATAAAATATCCCTCTCTCCCGAAACAAAGGATTAAAACGTTCCACGTCTCAAATTGAATTTAAAGGTTTAATAGATGAATAATGTTACCTATCTAAACTGTTAATGGTATTCAATGCATTTTAAATTTTAAATAAAAAAGCAATAAATGACGAATATACTGTCATAATTAAATAAAAAAAATAAAAATAAAGAGAAATAATTGTTTTTAATTTCTAGTTTTTTTTTTAATAATACATTTGGGACTCGTTTGCACTTTTTTTAAAAAAAAATTTAATTCTAATTTTTTAATAATTTATTTGGGACTTGTTTACACTTTTTATTTTTATTTCTAATTTCTAATTTTTTTCGTAATTTATTTGGGACACGTTGGCATTTTTCTAAAAAAAATTAATTTCTAATTTTTTAATAATTTATTTGTGACTTGTTTGCACTTTCTAAAAAAGGGAATGTGGTTGCAATTAGTTTTTAAATTTTTTATTTAAAAAGGAGGATATATTCGTCATTTTACAACTTTTTATTGAAAAATTGGATGAAATTGGATAAAAAAAGATGGTTTGTGCAATCGAATGTGTAATTAATGGAGAAAATGCCAAAAAATGAAAGATGTAAACTTTTTCCACAATAATAGTGAAATGTATGGACAATATGTGCTAATTACCTTTTTAATAATTTATTTGTAACTCATTTGCACTTTTTAAAAAAAAATTAGGATTATGATTGCAATTAATTCTTTCTTTTTGTTTTTATTTTATTTAAATAGAAGGATATATTCATCATTTCACAGTTTTTAATTGGAAAAATGATAAAAATGATCTTTTGCATAATGAAATGTGGAAATAAGGGTGGAAATGTCAAAAAAATAAAATGTAATGACGTTATGTGCTAATTATTCTAATCAAATAATCAACAAGAATTCATGTCACAATCCAATTATAACAAATTTCACCCTGACACGAATTCCGTTGTAAGGAATAAAACTTAGCCCTTCAACTCCAACAAAATACAACAATCAAAACACTCCACCAACTTACTCAATATCTTCCACCATGCCCCTCCAGGCATACTCAGCAAATGTGAACCGATTTGAGGCACTACTTACCAGTAGAATCACCTTGGGCACCAAACTTGCTCAAATTATCATGAACAACAAAATCATCAAGTTCACAACTAACTCCATTTGGGTTAACAAATTTGGTCGAATTATCTCCAAGAGCAATAAGATCACTACTCCTTACATTGCTCCCCATCAACTTCCAAACAAAAATGCCGTAACAAAATTTGGTGTTGCGATCTAAAAGCGAAATCTCAAATTTCATACTTGTCATCCCTGAAACAATCAACATTGTTCAAACCTTGCTTTAATAATCAATTTGGCCCTCCCAAAAAATTCGCCTAAAACCTTAGCTCTGATACCACTTTGTTATAAACAAACAAAATATTAGAATCGCTCTATACCATTTGTTGAGAACCGAGTCAAATAATAAAGGCAAGAATAATATGAGCAATATAAAATAATGTATCACAAAGAAAATAAGATTTACGTGGAAACCTACTTCCGGAAAAGTCACATGCAGAAACAGAGAATTCACTATAATCAATAGTAAGAAGTTACAAAAGTATCTCTTTGGACCAATAACTAATTGGACAATTGGTCAATTCCAATATGTATTGTACACCACATATTTATAACCAAAAAATCCTTAACATACTGGAAGAATTAAGGTGAAGTCCCAATGCAATATGTAAAATCAATAATGGAGAATTTGGGATGAAATATGAGTTAAATACACCTTGAATTCTTTCAAGACATCTTCAAATCTACTAACAACTCTCAATACTCCTCCAACAGTATTTTCCAATCAAATATTCGACAAGAATTTGGATCAGAATCCAATTCTAACAGCACTAATAGACTAATTAATTAAAATACAATCAACTTGTAATTAAACGTGTGATTAATTAACGCAGCACATGCAAGATTATTAAACGTTGACATCTGATTATTGATCTGAACCAAATTTCAAGAAACTTTGCAACAATAGAAGAAACATATTACCAATCTCAAAAATCAATTTCTTCAAGTAATTATATAAAGGATATAAGGGAAGTCAATTAATAATCTCATTTTTTTTACTTCTCTACGAGATATTTTTAGCCATCATTAATTTCATTCATTTGAAAGATTAATCTTAAACCAAATAAGAGAGAAAAATATGATCATTATCCACGATAGCTTGCCAAATTTATAATGCATACCTTACCTTGTCTTCCCTTTTTTTTTTTTTCCAAGTTTTGTTGCTGAAATTGACTTTTGGTCATCCTAAATTATTCTCCCTTAATTTCATTCATTTGAAAGATTAATCTTAATATTCATCTTCAACTTCTTAATTTAAAATATTTTATTTTATTTTAAAAACTTACTGGAGAAGGGGTAAATTGCGAAGCACACCCCTTTAAAAAATTTCTTGGAGAAAATTAGTGTTGGGATCCACTTCCAAGTAGCATGGTTTTGGATCCTTAACTTTCAGAAATGATGTTTGTAATGTGGAAGTTAAAATCTTACGCGACTTAAAACTGGATGCTTAGTGATTTTTGCGGTTTTTACCTCCAATTTTAAGTTATAGAAAAATTTGTACAATTTTAACTTCCACATTGACATTCTGTTTCATAATTTAAATATACGTATTTAAATAATTGTAGATGTAGAACCTCAATTTTGAAGGTTGAGACCCAAAACCACAATAATTCAAAGATTTGGGAGCCCATCCCTAATTTTTTGTGTTCATAGCAAGACAAAACAAAGTACAAAAAAATTAACTAATGGACCTTAACAAAGGTCACCCTAGTCATGTTTGCTAAACGTAACGGATGAATCATATTTTCATCTTGCATTTCTCAGGGTCTACACAACTATTTTTGTGTCTTAATATAAGCAAGATCTCTATGTTGAGCCACTGAAGCAAGTAGTGACAATCTTCAACTAAAGCTCCATTTGAGACTGATATGTTTGCAAGTTTCAAGCACTTTATTTCTCCCTCCTTGATACTTGATGATTAATAAGCCTCTAAATTAGTATTCTAAAAAGCGTAAAACGTAGCTATGAGTAAAGACGAAGTTTCAAGTTTTACGAGTTTAAGCGAGACTTAGGCGTAGTAAAAAAAAAAAATTATTTTTAATATTATTTTAAATTTTTAATCATTTTAAAAACCATTCAATAATTAAAATTATACATATCAAACATCTAAAATTATAAAAGACTATATTTACTTAATAATTCCTTTCATTTGTTAATTATATAATTTTCAAATTTTCAAAATGCAAAAATAAAAATATTTTTCATAGTTTCAATTTTCAACAAGACAAGTCGTAATTAATGAATTTATAGGAACTTCATATATGCATTTAGAGTTTTCAATAAAATAACGAGTTTCAGAATATAATTACATAATTTAGATAGTATCATAGATTAAATCTTATTTAACTATTTAGTAAAGTCATTTTTTACTTTTGTACAAATAGAATCTTTTAGAAACTTGAAATTAAAGTCAAATGAAAAGTTTTTTTTAAAAAAATAAAAAATAATAATAATCTAAAGTCAAATTAAAGACTTTTTAAAAAAAGGAAAAAAAAAANAAAAAAAATTTAAAAAAAAAAAAAAAAAAAAAAATAATAAAGCGCGACTAGGGAAGACGAAAGAGAGGAAGAAAAAAATTTAACCGTTTAGCGATTGGGGTAAAAAGTGTCTAGGCATGAAACGAGGCATTTTGCTACACTACTCTAAATACCGTCCAAACTTTACTGTTGAGCTTGAAACAAGGATAAATATTTAGATTTATTCCCCCTTACATTGTTCCAAGCAACATGCTATATTTGAATAAAAATAATTATTTTAATTTTAATAGTATAAATTATTGAATAAAATATATTCTAAATTTAAATCTACTATCATCCATATAAGAATTGATACAAGTTTTTAAGTTTTGATGAATAGTGAATTCAACTTATATGTAAGAATTTAATACAATACATAATTTTGTATATTTATCAATTTAAAAGTTTAAACATAGTGACAATATAGACGTAACTTTCACAAATATACAATAGATTTAATCAACGTCATTCAAAATAGAAAAAAATCAATCAATACATATGCCGCCATTATTTAATCATACATAGCCAAGATCCAAAATAAATAGTGTGATTGGATAGAAATTGACGGCGTGGCAACTTTTATTCAGATAAAGAGTTGAAAAGGGAATGCTGAAATAGTCAGCAAGTCTTCATACGAAATTAAAGCCAAAAGTTTACCATTGAAAATTGTACAGTGTACATGTTACATAAATCAAATTTCAACGTTCCGTGAGTTTTGCTAGAGAGACAAGGCTGGTCTCTCCAAGGGGCGCATGTGGCATCCCTATTGGCTGGATCCTGAACAAATAATAGATTTTTATTTTATTTTATTTTTGTGTATTTGACTTTTGATGGCTATTGATTATGATATAAATTTTTTATCTAAGCAAGTGTTGAAAGTAATAAAAAATTTATTGTACATTATTATTTACATAATATTTTACAGATCGATGATGTGCTAAAAAGAAAGTAGTCAATTTTTTTTAATTTGGTTGATAAGATTTTGACTCAAATCAAATTTCGACATATCACGTGTTAGTAAACAAATCTACAAATTGTGATATACATGTAACATAATAGTGAAAGTAAATATTGTTAAATATGAAGTTAATTATACTATGCATATTTTGTCTTCATTGTGAATCAACCTTTAAGGTCAATCAAGGTTGGGATAAGAGACCCTCGAGCAAAATTTTAAAATTATAAAGATATATTGGATAGTTTGCATATGTATTTTACACTATATAAAGGATACTCAAGAAAGCGTATTTGTGTAGAGAGAGAGAGAGAGCCATGATTTTAGTAACACAATATAATCCTCTTCAAGACCATTATAGTGAAACTTTGTTGTTAGCAAAATATGTTTTTGAAATTTTTTTTCCTAATGTTTGACTTTATTAATTAAACAATTCAAATTTCTAAAGTGGGTAAGTGAAAAATAAAAATAAAAATCAAAGGCCCTGTTTGATTGCCTCATTTTCTATGGAAAATGTCACATCCGAGGAAAACGAATTCAACTTTGGCCGTTTGATTACAACGTGGAAATTGAAATCGAATTTTAAGGTACAACCATTTTAAGGTGCATTTTCATTGTTTTCGTGAAAAACGAATTCCTATGGGTTTTGGTGGGTTTTTATTTTCCAACTAACATGGAATTAGAATTCATTTCCACCTTTACCTATCAAACGGACCCTAATAATATTTTGTATGCTATACTAGTTCAGTCAGTGGATCCGTGCTAAGTCAAATTATTCATGCATTGGTTAGACATCATCCAATCACAAGTTTACCCTATCAGTTGTATTCTTTTGTTTTCATAAACTTAATTGACTTACATAATAAAGAATATTAATTTAATTGCATTATTATCAAATCTTTCAATACTTAGAAAGTAAAAAAAATTCTTATTCCTTTATAGTAAATATTTGATTAAATATTATTTGATATTATTGTGAATTGATCGCAAGATAACGACAATGATGAAATAGACAAGAACAAGGGCATGTTTGAGCTCAATGTTTTGGGTTAGAATGTATTTTAAAATAGTAGATTAATGGAGAATGTGTGGTTAAAAAATATGAAAAAGTTTTGAATTTTCGTGTAATATTATTTTATTAAATAAGGGGTGGTTGAAAAGAAAAGAGAGAGAAAAATGTATTTTGAAAAAAATAGGGATCAAACAAGTGTAAAAACAAGAACACCAAGATACGAAAAAATCACAAGCATAGGAGATGAAATTCACTATAATCAATAATGATTGTGTTTACAATATCAAGTTATCAATACTCTCAATTGAAATTTAAGTTTTCTAACTCTCAATATGTTGTTGAATATAATGTAGAGACACAACCATGTGGAATATATATATATATATA